>OZ005650.1:340045405-340145405 GCA_963930645.1 Salticus scenicus | reverse complement strand
TTTATTTCGTATGTAAATAACTTTTTAAATAATTTACATCTTAACATAAAAGTTGAATGCGACATTTATTGTAAAATTATTTACTGATATTTTTATTATTCTGGTGATGTTCATATTTTTCAAGTTAATAATTACATTTTTTCAAAAAAGTCGGTTGTAGAAGAAAAATAAAAGTGATTACAGAAAAAAATAAAAATAAATAAATAAATAGGTTAATAATTAAACATTTGGAGGCACATGAATTATTACGCATCTGTAATGCATACTTAACACTATTTCTCACTCAGTTTTCTTTTCTAAAATTTCTTAATTTTTTTTTAATTTATTCTAAACTGACTTTTAAAAAATGAATTAGTATTAGTTTTAAAAAAATATTACTTATTTTAAAGTTACATAAAATTTTGTTACTGATTTGATAAGGAACATGCCCTCAAAATTTTACGTTCACAGATTCATCTGTTTAAGAATTATGTTCAAAAGAATAAAACGAGAAAATAGATTGTTTATTTAATTTTGATCAATAATATATACATATTCTTATAAATGTTTTTTCATGCGAAATCCAATGCATATTTGCAATTCTGAAAATATATTTTATGAACTTTCAGGTAGGTTGCGGTAAAAAGGAGATAATACCAAATTCCTTTTTCACCTGGGCATAATATTGGCTTGATCGAGCACTGAACAAAATACAAGCCAACAAAATGCACCAAAATAGACTACATTAAACATTTTATATTGAAATAAATACTTTTACATCATAATCTTTGAATAATGGCGATTATAACAGATCGATAAAAGACGTAAAGTTTTCAGTTTTTGAGTATTTTTGCATAAATTTTATAGAAACTGAAAAGCTATGTCTTATCTAAAAGTTAACAAGCAAGAATCAAAGTACCAGTAAATTAGGATGCAATCCTTGAATCAGAATCCTAAAAGAAGTTATCTGAATTCCACTGATGTTGAAATAAATGATGCTGCTAAAGATGGAAGGCCTAAATTTTAAATTCTACGCATTGTGTACTGAAAAACATTTACAAAATCAATGATGTTTTTCCCCTTTAATACTATGTATGTACTATATGCGTACAAAAAGTACGGTTATGTTAATTCTTTTTACTCACTAGTGCAACCTTTCCGATAGTCAGCTGTGTGCAAGTAAATGGTTATCTTAAATCTCAATATTATGATAAAAATTCAAATGATTTATTATTATTCTATAATAAAATAAATTAAGAAAATGTATAAAAATCAGATTATCTGCTAATTATGTACATAACTTAATTACAAAAAATAAATGTTAAGAACAAAAAATTAAATATTTTAATAATACATATATAAGAAATTGATAATATTTCATTTGAAACCATCAGTGATATATTGCAGAAAGAAGACTGTAAAAATTTTCTAATTATGTTTTATTCTGGGGTCTTCTGGATATCGTATAATATTCTACTTTACTTTTATCCATGCTTTTAAAAATATCGATGTCTGATGGTGGGTTTTGAAAACATTGTTTTCAAAACTCACAAGAAGATGTGTTTGATGATGTGTAAGAAGATGTGTAGGAAGATGTTTTCAAGATGTGTTTTTAATACACCTCGATATAAAGTTAAAGCTGTATCTCATGATGTTGTAGGTGGGCAATTAATTGGAAAAGCGTTTACCAAATTGGGAACACATTTTTATAAAGATTCTTACAAGTAAACTCGATAAGATAGAATTTTATTTTAAAATAAAATTATATATTTTCTTTTAAAGCATAGTTTCCAGTTTGCAAAGTATTTTATAAATAATTATTTGACACTTTGCATAATTTAACTGTGCTTTTCAGTTTTATCATGCTAAAACTTAGTGGATTAAAATGGTCAAACAAGAAGAAAATAATGTATCATGTTGAAGAAATAAATCCCAATGGAATATATAAAGTTTTTGATCCGAAAGCCATATTACAATGCGTACTTGATTTTTAATACGTATAACTTTCAAAACCCAATAATTTTTGATAAATTCAACTTTCATGTGCAAAAATTAGTGTTTTATTTAATTTAGCAAAATGCTTATTTTGTTTTCATGAAACAAACAAACAAAAAATAATAATCTGGTGTGTCACTCACACGACTTTCTCTTACCCTGAAATTTAATACTATAAATACAGGTTGCAGATTAATAGGTAAGATAACGAGTACTGTTATGTAAACCTATATTAAACAATTCATATTAGGCTTCTGAAGAGTTTTATATGATAATTAGTTCTGTGTGAGGGGGGTTACCGCCCCCCTCAACCCCCCCGTTTCATTAATGCACCTACATTTATATAGAATTTAATTCGGTTATTAAAAAATATTTCTCTTTTTAAAAAATAATTTATTAAAATTATTATTTAAAAAAATTATCTTTTATGATAAAGCAGACGATTTCCATATTAGAGACGTAGTATAACACCAAATATCCAAAAAAAAGTCCATTTTATTCTCAATATTAAAAAAAAAAAAAAAAAAAAAATCCTTGTTAGAAATACATTTATTTTCATAGTTGTTTTTTAACATGCATTGCTTTTAGAATAATCTCTGGGAGCCACTTAATTGAAATTTGTTTTGTTACAAGCAATTATGACTATAAACATCAATTTACAGTCGCAAAAAAACGACAAAAATCTTTCCAATCTTGAAATAATTAGAAAACAAAAAAATTTTTTTTTTCATGCATATTTAGTTAAAAAAAAAAAAAAAAAAAAAAAAAAAAATAATTTTCAAGCATGCCAACTTCCATATTAGTTTTCGCATTTGTTGCTTTTAAGAGAATATAAATGTCATTCAAATGAAATTTGCTTTATTGTATATAGTTATGAACAGAATCATTAATCTACTATCACAGAATAATCGCCACTTGAACTAAACGCTACTCTCCTACGCTTGAAAGCATTAGATAGTTTTGGTCATTTTTATTATTGTTATTATAGATCGGTTGTTAATGCTCACGCACGACTGAAGTGGCCAACAGTAGACTAATTGCACTTACTTTACACCTTTCACCTCCCAGAATATAGCTCACAGTGGAATAGAACAATAGGGGACCACGGGATCCATCGCCCTTCTACCCCTAGCGCCACCTCAATCACGCGACAAAGATCAGAGTGGGTACAAACACAAAATAAGCACGCAAAATGGAAATTAAGTGCATAAGTGAAAGGTAACTTATTTCTCAATGATAGGCATAACATGATCATTTTCCTCAGCAAAAGCTTTTAAAGCATTAAGCAAACTCATATCATGCATTGGATCGTTGATGGTATTCGAGATTCATCGACAGTTTCCTGTTACACATAAAAAAATGGGATGGTTCCAAATTTACTACGAGAAAAGAAAAAACAACTGATAATATGCAGAAAAACGTTTCAGGATGAAATTATTTGCTATTTCACGGTACTATTCTTAATAAACTGGGAAGGTTATAAAATAAAACATTCACAAACGTAAATAGGACAATATTTTTCAGTTTTTATGTTCTTGTTTATGCTGTTTTTATAATATATATATATATATATATATATATATATAGGATAAGTGCCCATATAATAGATATAGTACCAGTAGTGGACACAATGAAATTTTAATTCTAAAAATAATCTTTCTAACTCTTGAGTAGGTTCGAGCCACATTCAAGGCTGGTGTTATATATTAATGTATTGAACTACAAATATTTCCAGGGAATCAGTTTTCAAATAAAGTTACTTAAACTGAAAAAAAAAAAAAAAAAAAGAAAGAAAGAAAGAAAAGAAAAGAAAAAACGAATTACCAGGCTTCTTGTTTTTCCTTGTAATTCTGAGAAATGTAATAAATTTTTCCTTGCTTTATCCGTTTTTAACCGTCACTTGTACCTTTACTGTCATGTAACTAAAATAAGTGTACAGATACAATTTATTGTGCTAAATTTTTAATTTTGCATGAATATGTAATATTTTTAAGGTTGACCACTATTAGTACCGCAAAATGTCATGATGACCAATATTGGACAGCCCTGTTCAAACCTGGTTCATTTGAATTTTACGGGGAAATCCAGTAGTGAACACAGCTCAACATTTTTCCTAATTCGAAATGTCGAAAGGGATATCAGTTTATTTTACTCAAAATTGCATTGAAGTGCTTCAATATATCCATAAGAGGGTTCCCCCCCCCCCCCCAGCGTTTTTATAAGAAAATTGTATTTTTTCGAAATCTCACGCAGAACTCTAGCAAATATTTGAAAGAAAGACTGGCTATCTTTGGTATTTATAAAGTTATCGCACAACCTAGTTATTAAAATGTTATTTACAAATTAAAACTCATTTTAAATAAAACGTATTACTGAAGCCATTCGCATTTTAAGCTCTCTGAAAAATTAATTTTTTGAGTATGAAAATGAGTCCGTTAACACTTTTCGCAGTACAGTAAAATCCGAAACTATGTCTTGCATGTGATACATCACTGGAAACGTCTCTTTATGAACTTGATATAAATAGTTTTGTCTTGCGATGAATATTAAAGGATATACATGAGTATAAAATTCACATTTGAAAACTCGAAAAACTCATGTATAATAATTATTGAAGTATAATATGTATAATAATGTATAATAATCATCGGAGGACAAAACTATCTATATCAAATTAATGCTTTTGAAGGTAACGTTTGCAGGGATGTACCAAAAGACATACCTTCCCATTTGAGGTTTTCAAAGTTGTCCTCCCTAGCAGCCCACATACCCCCTTACCCATCCTGGCCAAAAACTGTTTTATCAAAAAGAAGTCCCCTTCAAATTCATTGAACACGTGTTTCGCTATTTTTCAAAATTCCGACGCATTTCCGAGATGGGAAGGGGGTGTGGGCCTTTTTTCGAGTTTTAAAATGTGTATTTCGGACTCATGCATTTCATTTAATAATAATCATAGGACAAAACTATTTATATCAAATTCATTCTTTTGAAGAGACGTTTCCCGGGATGTACCACAAGAGATACCTTCCCATTTGAAATTTTAAAATTGCCCTCCCTATCGGCCTCCCAGCCCCCCGGGCCCAAACAATTTTCACCAAAAGAGGTGTCCCTCGAATTCATTGAACACACGTTTCGCCATTTTTTCAAAATTCTGACGTGTTTCCGAGATAGTAAGGAAATGTGGAACATTTAGCGGACCATGTGTATATATATATATATATATATATATTTACTGATAATCAGTCATTGAAATTTAAGGATTATTAAATATTAATAGTATTCAAACAACCAATTTGATCGAAAACAAAGACCACCAAATCCAATAAAAATGGAATAAATTGGAAATGGATAAATACATATTTGCATTCTAACGTTATCAAGAGCCTGGTAGAACACGAATATGCAAAAAGAATGTTTTTCTGTCTCAAAGATAGCAATAGCTAAGAATATCTTTGATCCGATCCCGAAACATTCTTTTGATCCAAAACAAGAAAAAATCAATTTCAAAATAAATTTAATTTCAAAATAAACTCACCACAAAAAGAGATAAACATATAAGAATTATGAAACCAATATCACCAATAAATGTAGTAAAATTTCATATAAGAATCTATATAAGGTAAACGCACCAATAGTGGACACTTTTACTTTTAAACTTGGAAAATACGCTACCTAAAAATTCTGAAGATTCGAGCAATGTTCAGGAAGGGAGTTATAGTCCTTTACTGTTAAAACCTTTAAAAAAAAAAATAATTCCGGCCATTAGTTTTAAAATAATGTTAGTTTTACTAAAAAAATTGCACTTTTTGTGATTTTGCCGTTTTTTTCTTATGACTTTGAATAAGGAAATGAAATTTTATTTGCTCGCTCTCTGCTTATTTTTAACTGAATTTCTTCTACCTTTTGCTTTCATATGACTAAAATAAGTATATAGAATTCATTTATTGTGCTGTTTTTTAAATCTTGTATTAACACATAGTATTTTTATGGGTGTCCACTACTGGTATAAAAAAAAAAAAAAAATGTCATCATGACAAATAGTGGACAGACCTGTCCACTATTGGCTCGTGTGACTTTTAATGCCAGATCCAGTAGTGGACACAATTCTATACTCTAGCAATTCTAGAGTTGAATTTTAAAACAAAAATTCAAAGGGGTTCACTACTGGGTCTTTAGTGTGTCCTTTACTGGCTCATTTTAAGCTCTTCAGATTTTTGATTTTTTAGATATATAAATGCTACAATTAGCAATTTTCATAATACAGTCGTGTTAAGAAAGAGTTAGTAAAGGTCTGAATTATTAATAATTTTTTGAAACTCTAAAATTTAGTAAATTACACAAAAAATAGCCGGAAAATGTCCTTAAAGTGTCCACTTCTGGTGCGTTTACCTTATATATTAAATTAATTTTTAAAACGCAGTAACAGCCGAGTAACAGAAGAGTTAATGCCACTGAATACCACATAGATCTTAAAGAATTGATTTTCACCAAATTAAATTTTCTTGTGATGGCTTTTAGTACAGTTATTTAAACAATTGATTTTACTATTTATAACTATTTGATCTTTTAATTAATTTAATTTAACTTCAAACTTACCTTAACTTTATTCATGGATTGTTAGCTACATTTTAAAATTTGAAAAATTTGATGCTTTTACGACAAATCGATATTAAACCAAAAAACAAAAGAAGCAAATAACACTATATATATATATATATATATATATGTATGTATATAAAAATAAATCTAAATAAAATAGGGGCAAAAGTAGCTCATGATTTAATTTAATTAATAATGATTTATGAAAAAATGATAAAAGTGTAATTTATGAAAAAATAATAAGTGTATACGTATAACACTAACAACTTTAAATAACAATGTTAATATTAAATATTTTTTACAAATGCATAACGAGTGTTAATTTAAGGGGGAAAAAAATCGATACAAGCAGTATTTTCTCCTTCAGCAGGTGGGGAGTTTTCAGTCTTTTCAAACCATACTTAAAGATGAAATTTTCCCAAACATCTGTTATATCTTTTTCAACGTCAAATATAGCCGAAGGTTAAATAACAGTTCAAGTTATTTCTGAAATTACGATAGATGAGATCGCATAAAATGTCAGAATGACGAAATTACAGAATAACCAAAAAAGAAATCAAAATACAGTAGCTTAAATATTAAATATGAGAAAAATACCTAACAGAACACTACATGCAAAACAAACACCATTACCTAATTGAAGTTTCAAAGATGATTTTTTAATTAGAAGTAAGATGAAAAATATCAATATACATTCAAATACATATATTTTTAATTTATGCAAATATTTTAAAATTGCCAATGCACAAACGAATGGAAAGGGGAATACTATAAAACTTTTATGCTTACAAGACAATTGGATGAATTATTAATTACATTTTCTTTCTCTTAGCTTTCGCACATGCGGGGCTGGATCCCTGCATCACTACTTCTGGTGACCATAACTTCCTGAATCATCATCAAGAACTGACGCGAAGTACAGATGAAATGGAGGAAGATGACGATGAAATATTGGACGAAGAAGACGAGGAAATAATTGAAGATGATGATACGTCCTCGACTCATGGTCGAAAGCCGATGAATTCGTCATCGGCGAATAGACAAGAAGATTCCGATTCTGATGAAGTGACATCTTCTCAGCAACCTAACGCCAGAAATTGTGATGGTATCAATACTACATCAGTAAGCAGCGTAAGTGGGGGATGTAACAACATACCAACTAGTTCTACTACGGGAGATGGCACGAATCCTCCCATGAAAAAGAGAAAGAGGAGAGTGTTGTTTTCAAAGGCTCAAACGTACGAGTTGGAAAGAAGGTAAGATAAAGAAATTAATTTTTTCTATGTATGGTCGTTCGTACTTTATGAAAACGATTTTGTCAGTGAGGCTCTGGTTGGCATTTTCAACAATAATCGTCTGTTATTATTTTATTTTAATTGAAATGCAAAACAAAAGATTTATTTTGAAAATGGCTGTGAAGTTGATAAGTGGCTCGACAGTTGTGTAAATGAATATAATATATATATATATATATATATATATATATATATATATATATATATACATATATATACACTTGTATAAACAAATTACAAAGCAATGGGAACTATCGAGGTTAGAACATTTAAAATAACGCTACATTTAACATAACATTTGAATTTGAGAGAGAAATACATTTTACTGCAAGTGAAAATGAACACATGGCTGAAAAACCATATTTTAATACTCTTATTTGAAGGCTACATACTAGGCGAGGCGTAGCAAAACCTCGACGGTAGCTTCAGGTCCCCGAGTCCGAACCCTTCCCGAGTTTCGATGACTTTTTCTAGTCAATTTTGACCTTTTATTCCTTCCGGTGTTAGCATTTTTCTTTTCCCACACACTTAACATTGTGAGTTTTTTTTCGTTTTCATCCCATGCTTTTTTCTATAGATTTTTAGACTTTTTTTTTTCTCGATTTTTACATTCTAAAGTGCGCAGAGAATCAGTTTTGGGAACCTTAAAGGAAATTCCATCTGAAAGATCCATTGTGACAAATTCGAAATGGCTTGTAATCTGGCATTGTAATTTCGATCAAGCATAAAGACTGGAATTCAAAAAGAAAAATTCATAGATGCTGATAAATGCAAATTTGTCATGCAATGAGGCATGGACGTATTAAGAAATTGTAATAGGAAATTTGCAATTTTCTATTGTTGAACTAATGAAAATGACTGTACAAAATGTCTTCGACAATTGACAGAACAAAAATCACGAAGAGTTTCATGATAATTGCAGAATTTACTTACAACGGTAAATTAAAAATAAAGTTTTTAAATATATCTAAAACTGATTCCTTCTACTATTCGTAAAATATTTTTTTTTTTTTTAAATCCATTTCTAGTAGAATGAGCAGAATTTTTTTAAATTGAACTTGAGGACAAATAGGGCGGTGTCTCTGAATATCGCACGAGGACAAAATAAATAAATCATCTCAAAATTTTAAAATTTTAGTTATATTTATGTATCAAGTACCTGAAATAACTTTTACCAGCTTATTTATCACACATATAATAGATTATTATAATAAAACATTAATAACTTCATAACTGGCGTCCTTAAATGTGTTCTAATTTTGGGGGGACGAAGGTAGTTTTTGAGGACTGTCCTCGGAATTAGAATTACCTTAATTTTTAGTCTTTTAGGAAAAGGACATGAATAAAACAGAGATACATGTAAACTGAGCCCAAAGTCACACATCTTAGTTAAATGCCGAAGTAAATAGAAACAAAAATAAAATGTATCTAATTTAATAAAATGCCTTTAAAATATCTAAATACTTTTGTAATACAGGCTTTTATGATTTTGGTTTGTTATAACATGTCTTTGATAAACGGCATTTCAGAACACTGAACGAATTTTGAAAATCGCCTAAAGAGGAAAGGGATAAAAATAAGACTAAAATTGATATGATGATGTTAATAAAATGTTTACTTTTATGAAAAATTCAAGAATAAAAAATTCAATAAAAAATCAAAACTATTAAGCGAGAACAAGTCACCGCAAGAACTTCATGTTTCACACACAAAAAATAAGTATCAAATCGTTTCGAGAAAGTGCAAAGGCCTTTTTGTAAAACTTAAATTTTATTATCGAAATAATGTATATATATATATATATATATATATATAACCTAGAAAAGTTATTTCATATAATTTTACATTACAACAGATACGTTTTGCGCAAAGGACTGTTTCAAAAATGTGTAAATTCTTATTCGTGATTTTTCGTAAAAAACAATTCAGAATTTAACTCGATCATTCTAACGAGAAATACAATTCAACAATGCATTTATTTGTATCTATTTGAAATAAGGTTTCATTTAGTGTGTGGGGTGGGGGAGAATGGTTGGAAATTTAAACTTTTCTTTATTTCTTTTATATCTTTTTCTTTTCTTTTCTTTCTTTCTTTTTTTTTTTTTTTTTTTCCTTTTAAACTTTTCAACTTTCATAGATTAATTGAATTTTATGAAAAATGTTATAACTGTTTCTAAAAGCATTTATATGTTTTTTAATCCATACTTTTCATACAAGAACGTCTTTTTCTGGAAATATAGCTATTTTTTTTAGATTAAAAATACTGCACGGATAAAATTATTTTGTATCAATTGTTTAAATGTTTCCTTTCAAAGCTATAACACAAAATGCTGAAAAATTGTACAGTATATGCAGTTGATAGCTTTACTGAAACTTCGTGTATTTTCCCTTTTTTTTTAAATTATTATTTATTTTTTTATTACACACACAGAAAAATTTTGTTGGATGATCAGAAATTTGGTGTACACAACAAATATTTCTGTTTAAATGGGTTCCAGTAGAAACATTGGTTAAATTAGCAAAATAATTTTTGTTGCAATTCTAAATTATATATTTTGCGTTTTTTAGAATCTTATTATTTTATTATTTTTTTTACTTACAAATACGCAAGAAGTAAAGAAAATACTTTGTTAACAAAAGAGGCTTTGCACCAAATGGTGAAAAAAATATACGGTATCTGCATTGAAATTTTTACTGAAATTTTGCATATTTTTCTTTAAAAAAAAAAAAAAAAAATATATATATATATATATATATATATGTGTATATATATATATATATATATATATATATATATATATATATATATATATATTTATTTATTTATTATTTATTACACTCATAGGAGAATTTTGTTGAATGGTCGGAAATTTGTGCACACAACAAAAATTTCTGTTTAAATGTGTTCCAATAGAAATATTGGTTAGATTAACAAAATAATTTTTTTTGCAATTCTAACAAAAATGTTTTGCATTTTCAAGATTTTTTTTTCTTACAAATACACAAGTAAACAAAATATTTTGTTAACAAAAGCAAATGCAAAGAAACACCATTGAAATTTTGTAATTAATTTTTCCTTTTTTATAACAATATATTGTGTGTTGTCATAATAAAACTGATTTTTTACTTCTAATGAAAACTTGATTTTAAAATAATAATATTAATAGTCTCAACAAAACGTGTTTTGTAGTATTAATAAAATCTTTTTCTGTGTGTATTTATTTATTTATTATTTATTTATTAATTATTATTATTATTATTATTATTATTATTATTATTATTATTATTATTATTTTACGAATAATATTCGTTTATCATCTAGTTATGTTTAATGAGATAAATATTTATACAAGAAAAAAGAAGAAAATTTTGAAAATACGATTACATTTATAATATTGGGTTAATAAGTTAAAGTATATTGTTTAATAGTTGACAAAATTCTCATAATTAGATTTGTAAATTTTAATATAGTCTCTAAACTGGTATATGATTTTTCGTCATTTTTTTTTAAACGGATTCCTTAAAAAGTACATAAATATTTGTCTATAACTTGCAATTAGGAAATTAATTAATGATAATTAACTTTGCACTTTATCCACCCCAAATGCAAATAACTTTTTTTACACATTGTCTTCTCTTCGACAAAAATCATTTTTAACGTCGACAATTTTAAACAAATTGTTGCAGATTTCTTTCTTTCTTTTCTTTTCTTTTTTTTTCTGTATTCAAAAAATCCTAACAACTTTAAGATTTCTTTTTTCTTTTTCTTTTTTAAGCTGAGAATGAGCCAAAAAGCATTTTTTTTTTTAAGTACAATATTCCTTTGTTACAGCTTTTCCCCATTTTAGATACAATTTCTTTCCCCATAATGCATCAATATTAATAAAACTGCGCAGACCACTTAAATTAAAAAAAATAAAGGATTTTTTTAGAGCTACAATATAAATAAATTTAAGAAAGTTAAGTCATTATGTCTGTAAATTTGTTTAGCATACGTTACATTTAATGAGTTCAACAAATAATTAAAAAATTAAATAAGGGCAATTCAGATAAGTTCATTCTTTGATAAAAGTTATAAGTTAAATAATTTTAACACAATTATAATGATCTCGACTTTTTGTATTGTATTTTTCCCGAGCACTTAAGCAGGATAAACACCTGTTTTCTACAGATAAATTTTAATTGACGGACACATAAAGTATCATTGAAAACCACACTGGGGGCAAGTCCTGTTACAGCTTCTATAAAACCTTTCGGGAAAGTTTAATTTTAAAACAAATCAGACAAGAATACCCCAAAAGTATTTCATGGAATTTAATTTAGGTGAACGACATGATTATTTCATTTCCTTTAAATTCTGATCAAGAAGATATGCCTGTTCACAGAATGTTTGAGGTGATGGAACATTAGCTTAAAAATAAATATATGCAAAAAAAAGTTTCGATACTGATTATTATTATTTTTTTTTTCTTTTCTTTGTCTTTCAAAAGGAAAAAAAAAATGGTTTTAATGAAATTCTGGCAAAAGCAGAATATAGTTTAGCACGGAGGACTATGAGTTTTTTTTTTTTTTTTTTTTTTTCAAATTATAACATCGCTTTCAAATTATTCACTTATATTTTCGATAAATTTTCGATTTCGATAAATGTCCAATTATCATAAAACTGGTATCGTAAAAATCCGTAGATTGAGACTAATAGTCCTCCTTACTAATACCCTTCATAGCAGGAGCATTCGGTCTCACATGTTTATCAAGGATTTCTTCGTGATATCTTTGACCATTTACTGTGCCCCCATTGAACACATACAACTCGGCCTCCGATATAAATTCTGGTCCACATCAATATTCCACCTCTGCTGTTAGCGAGTATTTAAACAATGTAACATTTTTTATGACTGTTTCCTTGTTCCCTCTCGATCAGAGCATGCTGAGAATTATTTTCTAAATTCAATCTGGATTATGATATTAAAAATACAGACTGTCATTCTTGTCCAACTAATATACTTTCTTTGTATGTTGCCTAATAAGACACTCATTATTGTTTTTTTCAAGTAGAAAAAGCAGCGACCATCGACAGTTGTTTATACGTGGGTATCTTGGCATAGACTTAATTCAAACTGAAATTTTAGCTTCGAACTGATTAGAAGTTTATTGAACCGGACAACGGATAATAACAATCAATCTCGCATTTCATAAAACCTGATGAAATTTCTATCCGTCCGATGATTCTTTATCTTAATGAATCAAATAATCGTGACTACATAACATACCAACAACATTTTTAAGCCAAAAGTTTGAAAATGCTAAAGCATTTTCAAAATAAATAATAATAATATTAATAATCTGGTGTGTCACTCATACGACTTTCTCTTACCCTGAAATTTAATACTATATATACAGGTTGGAAATTAAGAGATAGCATAACGAGTACTGTTATGTAAACCTATATTAAAATAATTCAAATTAGGCTTCGGAAGAGTTTTATATGATAATTAGTTCTGTGTAAGGGGGGCTACCGCCTTCCTCAACCACCCGTTTCATTAATGCACCTACATTTATATAGAATTTAATTCTGTTATTAAAATTAAAAGTTTACTTATAATTATACAGACAATTTTCACATGCAACATTCCTTGAAACTTATCAGTCTTGATCAAACTTTTCCAGAAACAAATTTACATTAATTTCAAAATACAACTTTTGGATCTCTAGAAATTATTCATTTTTAAGTTACTCTGAGAGACACAAACAATAATCAAACTTTTAAAAACTTGACTTTGGTAATCAGGAAACCTCAAAACGTATAAATACACAAAAACAAGCGATGAATATTTAGTTTAAAAACATACATTATTTATCATATGTCTATGAAGAATTCATTTCCATTCCTGAGCAGCCTTCCTGGACATTGTAAAATATTATAATAAAGCACTTCCACTAACAATAAAAAAAAAAAAAATGTTATCGCTTAAATATTTGCAATCCTGTATATCTTTTGAAGAATATGTGCAAACCACATAGTGCACCTGAATATAATCCTATAGTAATAATATACGGCACAACCTGAAATGCACTTCCATCAATTTTCAGCTATTGTCGCACTATAATCTAGTTCTTTTATGTAGCCCTGTAAAGGAACAGTGAATGATTTCCCTGCTATATTCTACATGAGGAATGTTTTTATGCATATAAAAAATATATATTCATTTCATTTGGTTTAGTGCAGTCTATAGATGTTAAACTCAATGTTCATATGCAATTTTCCCCATAGGCGTAATGTGTTTGAATACTCTTGAGTGTCCCTGTACACGAACGATTTGCTTCATCTCAACGAAAAGCTTAGTGTGGCATCCCTATATGCCACACATTTAGAATACCCAGTTTGGTCATTCTGATGCTATTTCTTCATGAGATATGCTGGTAACAGACAGACACACACACAGAGACCAACCGCTAAAAACATGATTTTTGTACTCAGGGGACCTCAGAACGTGGAAATATAACAAAAACTCACGTTCGAAAATTTGACCCTAAAATAAAATTTCTCTATCTTATGGGTAAGAAGAGAAAGTAATTATTTTTTAAGTATAGATGTAAGTGTTGAGGTCGATTTACAGTGCAACAGTGCTAGACCAGAGGGGAATATCCTCCGTAGGAGGTCTATCTAAGAGGTCCTAGCCCATATTTATCAAAATTTCGGAGGAAGCCACAGTAAAATCCCCAAGTGGCTAGCTGATGATCACGACCTGAGATCGAACTGGGCTCTTCCCGTCTACAGACTTCGAGATCAGAATCTCTTGGGCCGCTGGTAGTACTTTTTAGGAAAAATATTTATTTATTCATTTTAAATTTTTTTAGTTATTTTTTTTTTAAACAATAGAATAATAGCCAGAAAGTTTTTTTTTTTTTTTTTCTTTTCTCGTAGAAATTCATTTTACTAAATTTATTAGATATTTTTCAGAAACATGACCGCAAGTACCTATTGTATTATAAATTTATGAGGCATATGTAACTAGGCTTTAAAATAGCTTGGAAAGTCATATAATCAGTTAGAAAACTGATTTTTAAGTTCGAAAAAGAATAATCCTGTCAGATGTAATAATATTTCTACCCTGTAACACTCCCCCTTTTTTCACTTGTTTATATAGAGAAAAATCAAAATATAAATGTTTTGTTAAATTAGATGCTTATTTTTTATTTAAATTATTTCTTTTATTATTATTATTATTATTATTATTATTATTATTATTATTATTATTATTATTTTTTTTGGGGGGGGGGAGGGGTTATACATTTTTCAAAATGCATGTTGCTAAAACAAAGAGAAATATATATATATATATATATATAAATCTATTCAGTTAATTTAATATTACACTGAATTTTAGATTTCATAAATAAAGATTTTTTTTAATTTTTAATTTTTTTTCCTCCAAAATCCTATTAGTTTTTTAGTCTTATCATAAAATAAAAGCAAAAGATTGGTTAAAGGGAAATATTTTTCTAATTTGTGTTTTTCGAAACTTTTGATGAAAATAGGAACAATGATGAATGAATATAAAATGTTTTATGATGGAATATGAACATCTTTCTTTATAACGCATAAAATTCGCTAAAACATGAAAATAGTTTAAAATAAAATAATAATAATAATAATAATAATAATAAAAGATTTGACTAATTATTCAATTAAATTTTAGGTTCCGACAACAGAGGTATCTCTCAGCTCCTGAAAGAGAACACTTGGCAAGCATCATACGCTTGACTCCGACTCAAGTAAAAATTTGGTTCCAGAATCACAGATACAAAACGAAACGAGCTAGGCAAGAAAAAGGCTTAGACGTTACGCCTCTTCCTTCGCCTCGAAGAGTTGCTGTGCCTGTTTTGGTCCGAGATGGCAAACCTTGCCAACCAACTGGCTCATCCGTGAAACAGCAACAACAAGATGGTAACCAGCATGGCTCCAACTTACCGACAGATTTATCCTCCATCACATCTATGACAAATATGGCAGCCATCAGCAACTCTTGTATTGGAACATTTAGTATGATGCCTACATATACACATCCTCTAATTCACCAGCATAGGTGGTGGTGACAAATGTGGAGAATGAAAAAGCAAAAGTAACTAAGCAATCTTGGACTGAAATGCTTTGTAAAAAGTATATTGTCCCTCTAACAGCACACTTATTCTCAGTACATCCTGATGATCTTCCTGGGATATCATTTCATTCTCGGGATAACCCGAGGACGTCCTGGGGAGAAGGTAAGGTATTAGGGGTTGAGAAACATGTACAAGACTGTAAATTTAAATGATAATGAAACTATAAAAAAAAGACCGTAGATGATGTTTTAATATTCCTTAAATCTCAATGCTTTTTAAAGAATTAATAATAAAATACAATGAAGTCAAAATAGTTGGAGAGGATATTTTCTCTATACATGCATAAATTATTAAATTAAGAAACATTAAATTTTAAGATAAAGAAAGGATGTTGTGAATGATGATGCTAAATGGCATGATAATTATCGATTTATTGTAATTTTTTATAATAAAATGAAAATGCTGAAAGTTTCAATACCTAAATTCGTTTAAAAAATTATTTTGCTATGTATTTGCACAAATAATTCCATTTTTTTTAACTTAAGAAGACATTACTGGGAGTTTTTTAAATTTAATAATAATAACAATAGTAAACAATGAAGACATATATATATGAAAGTTTCATTTATTCAAATTTAATGTAAAAAAAAAAAAAAAAGTTAAATTTTCTGAGTATGCATGTATAAATGGTAGTAAATATTGCAATATTGTTTTAAAAATACATTTGTACTATAAAATTAATCTTATTCACATTTCTAATGTTATAAATTTGAATTATGAAATGTTAAAATTTTTATCGAATTTAAATTTAGAAATATTTCAGCAACCTTAATTTATTTATACGGAAAAAAATGCATAAATACAATTTCTATGTTTAAGGGATTACCTCTTAGTTATGCCATGTAAATTTCTGTCTTTTTTAACCATTCTATCTGCATATTTTACAGTGTCACAGTCGAGTGATAAGTTGTCTTCCCCAACTGTTACAATGTCATACTTTTATGCAACTGATAATTATTTTTATTTCATTTATTTATTTATTTATTTTAATCTTTCGCAAGTGCGGATAAAATCGTAATCAACCGCTAAAGAAGCCTGGTATTTCTGTTCATTTTAACGTATTATTCATACTGAATCCATATAATTTCATATCTGTTTTTTTCTCATTATTTATCATTGGCTACACATTCTATCCTCCCTTTTGACTAGAAACTAGAAAGATGGCTATTATTATCATCTTCGTCCGATAGTAGAACCTCATCGGGATCATGCATCTAACACAATATATGCAATTGATAATTATTTCTCTTTTACAAGTAACACTTTAACATACAAGTGGTTTGTAATATTTTGTGAAGAAATATTAACACTTTATCACTCGTTGTAACCATAGACCGTATACTATATAAGGTCTATGGTTTTAGTGGTACCTGTGACTGTTTATTCATTTATTTAAGATTTTTTTTTTTACTTTCTCTTACCCGTATATATGGTAGAGAAAGTATTGTTTTTGGATCAAATTTTCGAAATTGAGTTTTTGTTATATTTATACATTTTAAGTTTCCATGGATCGAAAAAACATGTTTTTAGTGGTTGGTCTGCGTGTCTGTCTGTTATCAGCATATCTCAAGAACAAATAATAGCAGAAAATCGAAACTTGGTATTCTAAATGTGTGTCATATAGGGATACTATATTAAACTTTTCTTTGAGATCAAGCAAATGGTTCGTGTACAGGGACATCCAAGAGAATTCAACTACATTATGTCTATGGGGAAATTGCTGGTAAGTACAATGCAACATCTATAGGCTGACTTAAACAGAAAGGAAACAAAAAAGTTTACTATATGCAAAAAAGTATGCTTTGTGTAGATTGTGGAATGAAAATCATTCATTACTCATTTATTGGGTTACTCTAAATATTTGGATATATTGCGGCTATACTTGAAAATTGTAGGAACTGTAATTCCTTTTGTGTTAGATTTGTTCAAGCAAGACTAAATTTAAGTATACAATATCGTTTATAGTGCATATTGATTATCGACAGTATATAGGGCTATCAAAAATTAATCTAACCGTTCTTTTCTATTGAATGTAATTGATGGAAGGGCTTTGCTACATTTTATTATGTCGACGAACACTGCTCAGGAAGCAAAATTACTTTTTCATACGCATACTGTAAACATAGTATTTTTTGACTTTTAAAATTTGGTTTTTTGTATGAAATCACGTTTTGAGTTACCCTGGTTACGAAAGTCCAATTTTCAGCGGTCGATCTGTACGTATATCTGCGTTCAGTATAACTTAAAAACAAATAGCTTCAGGAAATTGAAATTTGTTATTTTGAAGTCCGTATTAGGTGTCCACTTAAGTTTGAGAGCAAATTAACAACAGCTTTGATTAAAAAAAAAAAAAAAAAAAAACATAATAATTATATGCATTATAAATGAATGGGGGTTGGGGGGGGGGTAGCCCTCATTATACAGAAGTACATGTCAAATGAAACTGTACCTAAATCTATCTTAGATTATATGGTAATTTATTATCTTACTAATAAATGGAAATTTATTATCTTACGAAGTTGTTCTTAAGATTTAATATGCAATCTATCTTCGTAGTATGCAAGGTAAGAGAAAGTCGTGTGAGTGACGCACTAGATTATTTTCATATATAATAGTGCCGCACTCAACTTTTTATCCACTGAATTAACACTTTTAGCTGTGGTTGTGTATATTGTATGCCACCCAATTTTCATTACTATGTGCAAAAATTCCTCCCAGAAATTTTTAACAAAATTTAAGTTAAATAGTATTGTTGAAACTTCATTTATTTGTTTTTTTTTTAGACATTTTTGTGAATTCTGTTCGTGGTTTTTTTTTTTTAAATTAGTGGAATTCCCTTGCCCCCCCCCCCAAAAAAAAAACCAAAAAAAAAAAGGTTTTTTTTTTTAAATTAGTGGAATTCCCTTGCCCCCCCCCCCCCCCAAAAAAAAAAAAAAAAAAAACCAAAAAAAAAAAAAAAAAAAAGTTAAATGGCATAAAACCGTCTGTACCTCAAAAATTTTATGTCAAACTGTAGAAATACAAATTAAGAGCGGACAATACCTAATCTCGCCGGCAGCCTTCGCCCATGTTATTCTATGTGAAAATTTGTTTACATAATTACTCATTACCTAATGGATATTTTTCAATTCTGTTTTGACATTTAGAAAATTCATAAGCGTTAAATTAGTACTTGTTTTCCAAAAATTGATTTTTTAAAATTTTAGTATTTCATTTTGCGATTAGAAAATGAGAAAAATGCATTTTGTGAAAAATCGAATTTTTGAACTCAAAATTAAACTGTAAAAATTAAAAAAAATGAATTTTTCAAAAATGAGTACTCCTTTAACGGTTATGAATTTTCTGACTGCGAAATCAGAATTTAAAAATATTCATTAGGTAATGTGTAATTGTAGCAACAAATTTTCCCATAGAATAACATGGGCGAAGGCTGCAGGCGAGATTAGGTATTGTCCCCTCTTAAAGGATAAATATACCTAATAGTATGCGAGGAAAATATATTTTTTTAAATAAATTTTATGGTACCATTTCCGTTTGCCAGTTATTTTACAATATTTACCATCAATTAATACCTTACCATTATCTATCACATTGTGTCAAGCATTGTGAACTCTTAACGTTATAGTAAAATGCCTGTGCCACAATGCCAAACATACGCTGTATTAGGCATTATGGATTCGTATATTGTCATCGCTTGAGATATGGCATAATTAATGGGTGATCCCTTAGCTATTTAAAATTTCTTTTTCACTATTTAGTGTCATTAAATTTTATATTATTAAAATATTAAATTTTAGTAACGTTAATAATAAAAAACACAAATAATTTCTTTGACAATCTAGGAAAACTTTGTAATATTAAATTTAATCTTCAAAATAAATGTATGTGATTAATTAGAATAATATGCGATATTTCTGAAAATAGAGACAATTTTTGCAATTAAAAAAAAAAAAATACAATTACTAAATCTTTCAAAAAATATACTTACTGAAGCTTTAAAAATATGCTTAAAAATTGAAATTCGGTATTCTACATTTACGATTTTCTTGTACGGCAATTATGTACTTTGAAATAAGTACGAAATTGTGTAAAAAAGTACATAGTGCATTAATTTGAAATTTTTGATCACAAAAAAAAAAAAAATAAAGGGCGGGTGGGAAGGGATGGGTTGGGGGTGGGGGGGGGGAGGGGTTATATTATAAAATTGTACAATAGTTCAACTAAATTAAAACAAAATATTTCAGAATTCAAAAATTTTATTTTATAATGCATTGTTTTTGTAGATAATAACTAAAAGTTATATAAGAGTAGTTGTTAATTTAAGATGTTTTTGTAAATGATTATAAAGAAATTTATTGTTTTCACACATATCATTTTGCTGTAACATGTGCTGTAGATACTGTGTAAAATAATTAAAATGTGTTTTCTTTTTGGAATTGGCTGTTTTCTCTAGCTTATCTGTCACTCTCATAAGCAAAACATTTAGCTTCAAATATATTTTTTAAACTAAACGATTTCAATTTTTATTAAAATTACACAATCAACTGTGGAAGAAAATCATATTTATTGAAATTTTATTTTTCCGACTGAGTGAAAATAATGCCTGGACCGGAGTTCGACTCCCGCTCCAGGCATTATTTTCACTCAGTCGGAAAAATAAAATTTCAATAAATATAAACGATTTCAATATACAGTTTTTTTCTCTAAACATATATTGAGATTTCAACTTTTTGAAAGCACGGTTATACATTTCACATTGTTTTACATGCTTAAAATTCACTTAATTCATGTTGACATAAAGTAAGAAACTTAAACATGCATACTTAGAAAAACAGAGGGCTTAAACAGAAATATTAAAAAAGAATTTTCGACACAAAATACTTGCAACTTTTCTACTATAAATTTTATGCTTTCTAGAAACGCTTCTATCGCATGTAGAGTTCAGTGTACCAAAGTGATGAACCCATGCCCCAATGATTGTAATGCACCAATAAAATCAAAAATTCGCATTTCAAATTTTAGTATAAAAACGACAAACCCTATTTTTTTAAACATTCTCTAAACTTCATGAAAATTAAATAAAAACTCTCCATTTTTAAAGTAAAATGCATGTGAAAACAAAATACAATATTAAAAGAAATGGTTATATCATCGTGAATAATCTTTCTGCTTAACATGTTGAGCGCCACGCGAATTCTTAAAATCCATTAAAATTCCATAATGATTCCTCCTGTAATAAATAAAAATTAAGCAAATTTTAAATAAATTTTCAATAATTACTTAAAACAATGTAATATTTTTAGTTTTATATCCTATTTTACACTGTCAACCACCGATGTTTGACGCGGCTTTATATCATATTTCACACTGTCAGCCACGGATAGCTGACATAACGCTCAATGTGTTAATTTCTTATTGGTACTGCTTTTACTTTAGGGGTAAAACTTTCACTGAAATATTTGAAGTATAACGTGTTCTGCACACTCCTAAAGTTTCAAGATGATTCCTTCAGTACTTTTAGAGATATATGACAAAATGTCTAGAATCCAGAATGGCTGACATGGCGCTCAATGTGTTAAAAAAAAAATAATAATGGATATTTTTGATTGGAAAAATAAAATAATTGCTAATCATAAATTTTTAATAATTACTGATTACAAAACTCTTTCAAGTGCTAATTTCTCACTTGAAATAAAAGAAAAATTATCTTGAAAAAATTATATAAAAAAATAGTTTTGTATTATATTTACTGTTAAAATTTTAGCTGCTGAGTCACAACAGAGAAAATATTAAATAACTGATAATATTTACGTATTGAAAGCAAAACACGAAAAAACGTCTTAGCCAAATTGCATTAACCTTCGTTCATCTATAAATACATCGAGTAGCTATAATTCTTAAGATGTGAAGTCATGTGTGTATATATTATATCTAAAAATTTCATTTATTTTAGAGATGAGATGAGATGAGATGAGTGAAATAAATGGGTTAAACTTCACACTATAACTACGCAGTGGGCAATTGGCGATGGTTTGGGATTCACCGCTAGGGGATAACCAATTGTCAGTCACCGATTTCAGCAAAAATGATATTTTTGAAAAGCACTTGCCATGAAGTTCAGGAAATGCGTAGAAATAACCTGTACAAAACGAACAGCTTACGAGTTATGGGACATTTTTTTCTGGGAAGTCATGCCAAAAATGAACCAACAAGAGCTCTTTGTCTCAGAAACAAGATTTTCCTTTTATAATTAGTGAAGCACTTGTCCAAATAAAAATTTCGAAAACGATAGTATTTTAAACGTCAGGCACAAACAATGAATTTTGAAAAATAAAGAAAATCTCATGAAGAAGATCTGTTCATTTATGTACATGGTGGAATCTCCTGTTTGGCCTAATGTTTGCTTACATCGAAAGACAGCATAGGTCTATTTTCTGCGAACATAAACATTCAAGCATGCCAAATTTACGTAAACTTCGGATGTATGTTGTCTTCTTACGCAATGCCCAGGTCCTACCATATCTAAGCAATATTTTCCTTCTGCCGACTGGGGCAAATGAAAATCGCAGTCATGCAATGGAAAAAATCTACATTCTTTCATTCTCTATGCTAGCTTATTATTATGAAATGTGATTTGAGAATGTGGCTATATCTTTGTTACAATATAAGATATACTTTTCGAAGTTCAGACATTCCCGCACAGAATTTTTTCTCAAAGTTGATTGTAATTAATTCTTATGTAATAATTCTTATTGTTAGGTTTAGCTGTTTTGTATCCTGTAGTTTTAAATTTGTATAAAAAATATACATATAAAACTCTTGTTATTACAGAGACTGTTCGCACATTTTGTAGACGATTTTATTTCGCTGTAAGAAAAAATCGTCTGCATGGAAAATTTTATTTTCCCAACAGTTGTATTTTTGGAAGTTTTATTTATAGTCTGATATTTAGAATTTTTGTTTACATGCAAATTGGCGCTTTTAAAAAGGCAATGGATGGAAGGATACGTTTCCGCTCTTTCCGAATAGAACACGCTGCAGAACTCTTTATGAAAAACATTTATCAGGAGAAAAATAGAAAAGTGTTGTAGCAATAGATGAAGCTTGGGTCTATTTAAGCGATTGCAACAAAAAAAAAAGATCAATTTATTATCATGAAAGAGAGAAAAAAAATTTTGCTACATGGTACAAAGAATCAAAAGAAAGTTTTTCTAAAGGATTAATAATTGTCGGTGGTTTTTCATACAAAGGCAAGTTAAAGTCAAAAATGTTGACAAAAATGTCAAAATCAACTCTAAATACTATCAAGGACATATTTTAACTCCAATTTTTAAATATGAAATTACAGACCTTTATCCACAATGTCATCAGTCCGTTGAACTGCATCAAGACAAAGCAAGCAGCCACACATCACAATCCACAATTGCTTTTCTAGAAAAAATGGAACAAGAAACGGGAATTAAAACCATACCCTTCACTGATATTCCTGTTAAATCTCCTGATGTATCACTAATGGATTTTTATGCTTTTGGATTCTTAAAATCTGCCTCATCCAAACGCCAGCCTACAACGCTTTGTGGACTTTGGAAAGCCGTTGAAGACGAATGGAACAAAATAACTCTTCCGATATTGCAAAAAGCATTATTATCATGGAAATTACGATGTAGAATGATAGTTAAGAACAAGGGCTATCAAACTGAACATTTAAAACACGAAATATGAGTGTACTTTTTTCGGTATACTCCATCAAAATCGTCTAAAAAATGTGCGAACACCCGCTGTATACATATTTATCGATAAAATTTTGGAATATTTAAGTTTTGATTCATCACTGGAACTTATAAAATGCAACTCTGCTGAAAACCTCGTAATGGGGGTTATAACCTAAAATGAATTAACCATGTCGTGCGGAGTTCGCATGTTTTTCCTTTCACAGCAAGAAAAAGCCCGTGCGTCAGTTGAGAAGTCGGTTGGCTATAGTATTTTTTTGTAGCTTTGAAAGTACCTTCAAGTTCACTTTTTATCCAAGGTGAATTTAGATAATACATTTGAAGTACTTCATGTCAATGTGATGGCCCAAAAGTGTTCGAAGTAACATGCTTTTCAGTGGAAAACAAATATTTGTTTACCTATTTCTTATTAAAATAACCTAATTCCTCACTTACGGAACAAAAAGAGTTCATGGGCCGGACACCCCGAAAAAATATGGCCTGTATCTCGTAAACGGCTCATTTTGATAAGGTTAGTTTAGTTCCAATGAATTTCTTGGACCTTATGACAAAGAACTATTCAACGACATTATTTTTGTTAAAGTCAGTGACAGACACTTTGATATATTCCATTGTTAGAATTTTATATATTGTTTTAATAAATCAGCTGAGTTTGAATCTCATAATGTATGTGCAATGTGCGTAACAGAATTTAGAAGGATCTTAATCGTCACAAAATTTGATTGTGAAGTAGTGTTAATATAATTAATGTTTAAAATGATATAAACACATAATGCAATATTGAAAAATATTTAATTAGCATTATTATGCTTAGCATAAACACACACCTATAGTTATTATTGTAAAGAAGTAAATCGGTATTTTTAAAATGTATCTTGAAAACACATTTTTTGATTTCTTCCTTTTATGAACTAGGTCGTCGAATAAATGAAGTGAAGGAAACCTAGCATAATAATTAGTGTAAATAAACAAATCATAGAGAAGCAGTCTAGAGCAAAAGTAAAAATATACCATGATTTAAAAATTTATAAGTAAAATTAACAGTTCACTCTTTCCGTATACACAAAACATTTTGTCATAGAACATACAGAAATAAATAATTTATTTAGATCTGAACGTTTCAAATAATTATAATAGTAATAATAATAATAATAATAATAATATAAGAAGAATTGAGTCATTTATAAATAACATACTATGGTACAAAGGTTGACAAAAATAAATAAACACAAACTGTATATTACATTTTTCCACAGCGAGAGTTCATTAAAATTTTATATATATCTTTTTAAGACGTAGTCTAAGATTTTTAGAATTTAAAATTGAGATTATAACCACAGCAATCAACAGTTTACTTTTTATTTTATATTTATTTATTTATTTATTTATTTATTATTATTATCCTATTTATTTTTTTATTTATTTTGTAAGAAAATTCGTGTGTAAGATAAATAACCACTACCTTCTATCTCTTTCTCAGAAAGAGACGATCTATGGGATTCACCATAATACACTCCGCTTTTATATAATGTTTTATGAATCCCATGGATTTGTCCGGCTTTTATATATGAGCTTGTCGGACTTAAGGTGAGGGAAATAGTATACGCTTTTGGGAGCGTTATGGCTGTTATGTATAGGGCAGGATTCCTTTTATCGCTTCTTTGCAAAATAAATGCTTCCAGGTCGTCACATTATCCTTTACGGTTTTACAAGCACATGGTGAGGAAAACAGTTTGTATTAAGAGATTTTATCAGATAATTTTAGGATTTTGTGAGCCTTTCTGAGTGTGTGTGTGCGTGTGTTTGTGTGTGTGTGCGTGTGTTTGTGTGCGAATCTGCATGTCTGTCAGCAAAACTCAAAAACATATTATCAGAAAGTCCAAATTAAATATTCTAAATCTATATCACATGGGGATATGACTTGAAACATTTTATTGAGGACATTGTGAGTCTTTCTGAGTGTGTGTGCGCGTGTTTCTGTGTGAATCTGCATGTCTGTCAGCACAACTCAAAAACATATTATAAGAAAGTCCAAACTAAATATTCTAAATCTATATCACAACATGGGGATATGACTTGAAACATTTTATTGAGGACTTTGTGAGTCTTTCTGAGTGTGTGTGCGTGTGTTTGTGTGTGAATCTGCATGTCTGTCAGCACAACTCAAAAACATATTATCGGAAAGTCCAAATTAAATATTCTAAATCTCTATCACATGGTGATATGACTTGAAACATTTTATTGAGGACTTTATGAGTCTTTCTTAGTGTGTGTGGGTGTGTTTGTGTGTGAATCTGCCTGTCTGTCAGCACAACTCAAAAACATATTATCAGAAAGTCCAAATTAAATATTCTAAATCTATATCACATGGGGATATGACTTGAAACATTTTATTGCGAACGGTCAATTGGTTCATGAACAGGCACATATAAAAAATTCAAATACATTATGTCTGTAGACGAAATTTTTCGCTTGTATATTTTAAAATTTTTAAACTTCACAAAAAAATTAAATCATCATATATTTTTTAAATGCATAAAAGCATGTTTAGCACAGAATATGGTATGAAAAGCATTCATTATTCTTTTACAGGGTCACCTACAAACGCAAATAAATAAAATAAAATAAAATAAATAAATAAATAATCAGATGTATAAGAGGATGGATGGAAATTGCTCGAAATGTATTTCAAACTGTGTTATGATTTTTTTTCAGCTGTACTAAATTTAAGTACGCTATAATGGTGCGTATAAAATTTACAGATTATATACAGGACTTCACAAAATAAAACTAAGAAGCTCCACCTTTTCCAACGAGTGTGAATTATGAAATGGCTTTACAGAATTTTGCAATGTCAAAGAAAATTGCTTATGAGTGAAAATTACTTTCTCTTACCCATATGGTAAGTAAAATATGTTTTAGAATCCGATTTTTGAAGCTGAATGTTTGCTATAATTACTTGATTTATGGTCCTCTGAATACGGAAATCAAGTTTTCAGTCGTAGGTCTGTGTATTTGTCTGTTATTAGCACAGTTTAATAACGAATTGATTGAAGTTCAAATTTGTATTTTGAAGATCATTTGGAGATGCCACTGAAAAAAAATATATATATATATATATATATATACATAGAAAACTATTGACATTAATTTATAAATATATAAGTTTTACAGATTAGAAAAACCAATAGGAGAATTACAAACCAATGCGCAAAATTGCAGCAAAAGGAAATGCAAAACTTAGATGTAGGAATTGCTTTTAAGACATAATTTTATTTGTTTAAAAACAAGAAACACTGAAAAAATTGAAACTGAGGGGCCTCCCGGGGGGGGGGGGTAATTTCATTCATTTGTTTATATATTTCTACATTTATATATTCCTATATATATATATAACGGTAAGTTTAAAAGAGTGATTTGGACAAAAATTCTCAAAAAAAAAAATTGACCTTTATTTTTTCTAATAGTAACAACTTTAAATGTTTTGTAAAATATTTAAACGAAGGATTTGTGGAGGGAAAAGGGGATAGTAGTCTTCCCCCAGAAAGAAATACATTCCAAATAAAACTATTTCTAAATCTAATAAAGTAAGAAACAGTAGTGTGAGTATATCAGATTATTTGTTTTTAGAAACAACGAAATTTTTAATTAAGATTGACATATTTAACGCTACGTCAAATTACACAAGCTCTATTATTTCAAGTGAAAATGAGCAAATAAATGTGATCAACTCTATCAAATGTGAGACTCTATCAAATATCAACTCTATCAAACTCTATATGTATGTGATAACTCTACAAAATGAAAAAAAAAAAATGAAAAATCTATATGTCGGTTAAAATTTCCTTAAAAAAAAATCTAGTTGTTTCAAAAAATTAAGTTATTCTTTACCTGCTTTTATTTTTATATATTTAAAATGTTTGTAATAAAATCTAAATTGTTGAAATATATATATATACATATATATATACACTTATGGTTCATTCTCAAAAAATGTTATAATTGCTGTTCTTTACATTCAATGAAATTCAAATTTCTTTCGATTAACATCACAATATTTACATTTCTTTAGTGAAAAGGAATATGCTTTTAAGACATAATTTTATTTCTTTAAAAGCAAGAAACACTAAAAAACTTGAAAACAAGCCTATAAACTTCAGCATTTTCTGATATTTTGCTGTCTCTCGATAGAAATTAAAAAACAAACAATGAGAAGAAAATTAGAAAGAAAAAAACAGAGACTAATTTATTAGCAAAATACGTTTTATGAAAGCTTATTCTCTTTGTAATCCTTTATTATATATTAAATGATTAAATTTATTTTTAAAAATTACAATAGCAAAATACATATTGTCTTGCATTTTTTTTTTTAATATATATGTATTTACTATGTTACCAAAGTTTTTTTTTTTTTTTTTTTTTTTTTTTTTTTTTAAGTGTAAAATAAGATTAAATAAATGAGAAATAACACTAAAAATATAGACTCGGAACAGTGGTAAAAGTTTAAAATATAAGTTTGGACACAGCCAGAGCAATCCAGTTGTTTGGAACCAGTTGTTTGAAAACAAGAATCAAAACAAAAGATAGATCTGGTTCGGCCCGACCAGGTATAAGTTTATTGTACATCCAGGCCCGAAATATCACTTTATTACACTCGTTGTTACAGGACTTGCAAACAGATGGAAATACTTGTCTGCATGATTACTTATTATTGTAAATAATATTTCTGTAATTGTATCTGTTATTTATATTCTATTTGTGGAAAAAAATGTTTCATTAAAATAGTAAGGTGAGTATATGTATTCAATATTCAATATTTACCTTTTTAACGGTAAACTGTTAAATAATTACGATTAAAGTTAATTTACAGTTATATGCCTTATAGATGCGATGATAATAATAAACGAAATTCTAAGCCTATATAGAATTAAAAGAATAAGTAAATCCAAAATGAATAGTATTTGTCCAGTGTGTTATTTGTACTTTATATCTATTTTTTTTTTTTTTTTTTTTTTTTTTTTTTTTCTTAATTCGACTTTGACACCTGGTATATATATTCTGATTATATACATATTGAAATTGAAATTGATAATATTTTAATAGAAAACTTATGAAGTCCTGTAACAACGAGTGTAATAAACTGATATTTGGGGCTTGGATGAACAATAAGCTGATACCTGGTCGGGCGAAGACCAGATCTATCTTTTATTTTGATTCTTGATTTCAAACAACTCGGTTGCTCTGATCGTGTCCAAGCCTATATTTTAAACTTTTATCACTGTCCCGAGTTCATATTTTTAGTCTCATTTCTCATTAGGGTGGGCTCAGAAATATAATTGGAAATAGGCTGGATTTATTTTTATTTAATTAACATTTTTACAAATTAAAAATTGTCTTTTAGTCATTAGGAATAAATACTTAACAATTTTATGTCGAATAACTCTATGAATATTACATTTATATATACTGGGCTTTTTAAAATTGACATTTCAAACATGTGAGTTTCATTTACTAATTTGCATTTTCGTGTGAGTTACCATAAAAAGTAATTATTTATATATAAATGGTTTCTTTCATTCCGTACATATACATTTTCCCCCTCTAATTGACTACTGTACTTTCATAAACATCTTTTACAATTTCACGTTTAAAAAATTAAAAATATTTCTCATTGTGTACATTTAAACGAAATTTTGTCCTGTATTGCCATGTTAAAAGTTATGAAATAATCAAATGACAGCACCACCAGTTGAGTAAATGATTTATAGATGTAATTTGTCTGTACAATTTGTCAGCACCAATTTAGGTCAAGGTCCAACTAAGTATAAAATTTCGTGAGATACAGCGTCCACAAAACTTTTTATGTACACACTAACAGATATTTTATAAAAATGTTTAAATCGTGTTTAGGACATCTCAAAGCGTGTATGGAGGTCAAAAATTAAAATGTTTTACATAAAAAGTAGCTGCTTCTGGTTTGAAATAATTTTTCTAATAGGAAGTATGATGCTAATGTAATTAGTTTAAAAGATGGTGTTCTGATCAAACGAATAGAAACATTTAGTATAAGGACTATTTTTATGACTTTTAATAATTTTATGTTGAATTAAAAACGTATTTATGAATGTTTACCATTATGAAACTTAGTTAAATTTTAAGATCTTACTTGAAGCACATACAAATGAAAGGCGGCGTATAAACAACGCTGTAATACACAAAGAAAAGGGATAACAAACATTATAGACAGCTAACTTTTTCGATATTCATGCTACAAAGCTTGAAACGTATCTAATGCTTTCGATCACTCTATCACGCTCTCTTTAATATATCCCACTCCCATCCATCACATTAGAACCTCGCTAATAAACTACCCCGAAACCCAGAATGGGTGGCGAGCGGAAAAAGTCGCTTAGTCACTTGAGGTCAGAGTTGAGCAGTGACGACGTTATTAGGAGAACTGATGTTGCGCGCAGCCCCGGGCGCCCGCTGACCTAGGGATCAGCCCCCCGGCGGCCAGCTTCTGTCACTTTCTAGACGCCCCAGGAATAACAATTTCCGTGTGGTGGGGTTGGAGTCAGGAAAAAGAGGATGTAGAAGTCGGCGACAAGATTGCGTCTGTCATTTTAAACGCTATTTAAAACCTCTTTGATACGGAATTAATTGCACGGAATACGTTAGTACGCGAATACGAAATCAGTACTTATTGTGAAGTAAAGCGCTTTTAGGCACTGATTAAACTGAAGGGAGCGTCTTAAAGGTTTTATTGAAATTGAATTTATGAGCTGTTAAAATTTAAACTAGGAATTATAAATGAACTTCCTGTGATACAATGATATTTATTAATGCTAGTTTTTTATTTCATAGAAACATAAGTAAAATGTGAAACAAAAAAAGTAAAATGTGAAATCTAATGGATTGTAAATGTAACTGCTTTTCTTTTAAATCATAAAAGCACGTAATCAGGATTGTGTAAACAGATAAAAGTGTTAAATATTGTCACATAATTTTATAGTTTCTTATAATTAGTTTTAATCTCCAAAAATGCTACTTAATTTTAAAATACTTATTTTTATGTTAGTCCTGATAAGCAATATAAGATTTTTTTTTTTTTTTTTAACATGTTTTTCATTACAATTTAATTTTAGACATACGTTTTGGTCAAAATGATTATGTCTTAAAATTCTAGGCAAATTTTTATATAGATTTTAATCACTGATAGCACGTTATTTATAGACATTTATTGACTATATTATTAACCTTTTTTTTTTTTTTTTCATTATTTTAATAATTGTAATTATCTATTAAAATATTTATGCACATACAATATTTTTCAATTAAATTTTAGTTATAAAATGAAAATAACTGATTTGAAATAAAAAATAAAATTTAAATTTTACAAAAAACAATGACTAAAACATAAAATAAACAAGGAATCTAAAGAATTGGGAAATTATTATTTACTACGACCTATCCTCTTTTCCAGGATCTGATAGAGAGTGATGAATGAGAACCGGGGAGCAGAAACCCCGAAGAAAGGAAAAGCAGGGTGCTAAAAAGGGGAACAAGGAAAGAATGAAATGATTGTGGACATGAAATAGACTTTTCTCTTTGACAGACCTTTTTTAATTTTCATGGGGGGGGGGGGGAGTTAGGCATTACAAATTGATAAACATAATAACATTCATAAGTCGTTCTGGATTTCTAAAGAGGGTTTATTGATACTTAGGTAGTTAGAAATAATAATATTCATTTACATGATACTGTTATTTAAATAAGTTCAGATCTCACTTTTTGCATTAACATGTTGAATGGCAAAATAAATACAATGAAGGTTTATTTTATATGTTTATAATTATAATATATTACTTATTATAAATATAATGAAATGCCCCTTTATACGTTTTTAAAGAGAAAATTTCGATAAAACGTATAATTGGCCAAAATTTAATTTCGACATGTTTTTGCATAATGCCCTTCTATACATGAATCGAAACTTTAAATTCATGTAATATTACATTTTTATCTACACGATAAAGTTCATATGTAAAGTGATTTAAATGTAATAGACAAACCATGTACAACCTTTTTACATAGTTACATATAATTTTAATTTAAGTTTAACAAATTTTACTTTAATACTTAAAATATTAATTTACGCTTGTAGAAGTGAATATTGATTGATTACAATTAGTAAAGTTTTTTTTTTTTTTTTTCTCTTTTTTTCAATTTGAAATTAATTTAATTTATTAATTTTGTTTTGTGTATGTAAGAATATCGACAAAATATATTGCCATTCCCTAACATTTCTTTGATAGACAATAAACTGTTTATTAATTAAAATATTTTTACAGCAAACAGTTTAATATGTGAAGTAAAAATCATTTTTAATCCAAGAAAATTTTTAAAAAATACAAGGAAATACTTTTCTTCAAAGATTTTTCTAAGGAGGTGGGGTGGGGTGTTAATCACTTTTAATAAGTCCACTTTAATAGACAACACGACAATAATAAAATATAATATAGTGAAACCTCTAAAGTTGGACAAATTTTACGGAACGCAATATATCCATAGGATTAACACATTATGTGCAACCCCTGTAAGTTGGACATTCAAATACGGCCGTAAGTTAGACACTTTTACCCGGTGAGATAGGTTAAAAATAAATAAAACTTCTATTTGTTCCCTCTCTCTCTCTCTCTCTTTTTTTTTTTTTTTTTTTTTTTTTACTTTTTTAGAAATTCTACTTATTGTTCGCAGAAATGGCTGTAAATATCTAAAAAGCAATATTTCTTATAACAATATATTCCCCTCTGTTTCCTGTCTTATAAAAAATATTTCTTTTCTTTAATTGAAACTTTCACAAATAAGTGCAATTTAGCGCATAATGCAAGAATCTTTGTTTTTATTGATTTGAATGCATTGTCCTTGCCTTTTTCTTTTATCAAAACCTCAGAAAATAATCAGCAGAGAGCCTACAGGAACGTTTTGGCTTAGACTGTTTTAAATTGAACAATATATTTTGGTTGTTAGGGTTCATTTTAATTTCCCCTTTTACTTTCCCTACTGAATTTTAACCTGAGTATAAAATTGTGCTAAACTTAACATGTGAAAGGTCTCCAGTGAAAAATGATTCATTTTGGGTGCATATCAACCGACAGGTGATAAGCTTCCGAATTGCGCTGCTGTGCCGCAATTTTCCCTGTTCTCAGGGAAAATATATCTTGTTCTATAGCGAAAAAATTTACCAAATTGTGAGATGGCTATTATAAATGTTATCTTAATTTGGGTGTATATCAGCCACCACGTAGCGGCACTTTTACTCACATTTTGTGATTTTCCATATGACTATCTCAGCATTTTTTAGTTAATATTGCACCAAACCGTATGTGTAAAATCTTTTTTTGAGAAGCTATGTTAATGAAATTTTTGTACATGTTAACCATTAAGTGGCGCAGTTATTTAAAAAATTATAGAAACACGTACTGCAATGGCCACAACATAACAGTTTCAATTTAGATTTCCAATTGGCAAATTAATTATTTTTTGTACATAAATCGTGAATACTTAATTGTTTTATATTTAGATGTAGTGAAAAGTTAAAAGGAATGCATAGATACAGTTTAATTAAATCGAAAAATGTAAGCACCCCTATAAGTTAGACACCTCTCTAAGTTGGACACATTTTCATGGAACCGTAGGTGTCCAACTTAGAGAGGTTTTACTGTATACATATTTTCTAAATTATTTTTAAAACAAAAAAAAAAAAAAAAATATGTAAATAAACATTCTTCTTTAAATAATAAAATTAAATACAAAATTCATAAAAGAGAATCTTTTGAATTTTATTCCTTGTGATCAAAAGATTTCTTTTTAATTTACAATTTACACACACCATTTTTAAAAATTATTAATTGGCGTTAATGCTTAAATTAAAAAAAAAAGAGCAAAGCACCCCTATAAGTTGGACACCTCTTTAAGTTGGACACTTTTTCCTGGAACCGTAGGTGTTCAACTTAGAGAGGTTTTACTGTATATATATATTTTCTAAATTAGTAAAAAAAAAATGTAAATAAACATTCTTTTTTAATTAATAAAATTAAATACAAATTTCCTAAAAGAAAATATTTTGAATTTTATTCCTTGTGATCAAAAGATTTCTTTTTAATTTACAATTTACATACACCATTTTTTAAATTATTAATTGGCATTAATGCTTAAATTTTGAAAAAAAAGTAAAGAACAGTTTTTGTTACTTAAAATGATTTCTCGTATATTTATTAATCGCCAAAAATTAGAATATGAAATCTGTCTGCATATTTTGCATGACAGCATTATGGGAAAAGTTTGCTGCTATAGCATTAGGTATACATATTGTACATACGCTCATACAGCACACTTACATAATTTAATAACAAGGAAGTAATAATAATGCTGATTTACATTATGCTAATAACAAAGAATATTTCTTAAAAGAAACTACCACATTTAAAATAATAATAACAATAAATAAATAAATATTTAAATTTTATATTCAATTAATATTTTTGTTTGTTCATAGATAAAATAAACCTATAGTTTTCTTACAATTCATTTTTCGGGGAATATGATGTTGAAATAGAGGTATTTTAGAAATAATTTAATATATTTGGTGTTTAGTTAATTAAAAAATGACTTGAAGTTTAATTAAATAATTAAATTACCTGAAAGCAGGTTTTTTATTAAAGAAAAATATACTTAAGTTTGAAATTAATTTATATATTTATGCAGATATTATTAATATTTATTATTGAGTAATTTAAATTAACACATATATGTATAATTGTTATTATGATTATCGTTATTGATAAGCAAAATTTGGATTACTTGAAGTGAAGAAAGATAAAGAGAAATTTAATTGTTTTAAATATTAAAGAGCTCGCAAAGATTTTATTTCGTAAACACAAATCTAACAAAGTATATTTATAATTTGAAAAAAAAAAAAAAAATATGTGCAGGGCCTTTTTTTTTTTTTTTTTTTTTTTTTTTTTTCTCGAGGATGTCAGTTATATATATATATATATATATATATATATATATATATATTATCACGTAAAATATTTTATAGATGATAAATTCACTACTTCGAAACAAAATTTCTACTCTGACTACTTCAATAAGGAATTTTACTTCAAATTTATTATTTAGCAATAGATTTGTTACAATCCGGTAATTGCAGATATAATTTGATATAATTTCACATTAAACGTATCCGGAAATATATTTTTGTTGAACATTAAATTAAGAAATGTGTAAAGCGAGAATTTTAGATTTTTGTATAATAAAATATTCAGAAAATGATAGTGATAGTGCAGAAATGAATATTATATATATATCGCTTTAAACTACTTGCTTTGTAAAGTAATTTTATTTCTAATATATGATAATTAATTTCAAAATAAGAATATTTTTCGCATGAAATTCCCCATGTTCCTTACATATGACTCACTGAAAATAATATGATTTGTTTAAGCACTTCGTTTTTATTTCGAAGCTTGCCTGTAAATCCACTTTTACAGTCAATACAATATGATAGAGAAAAATTAATATTTCAGCCATTCGATTTTAAACTACTTATTTTGTATAATGAAAGCATAAGTTTGTATTATTTTCTCCTCTAAAGTATGATAATTAGTTTCGAAATAAGTACACGTTATTTTGATAAAATTTCCCATGTCCCTTGTCTAAACAAAACAATTCCTTTAACGTTCTTCAATAATTTTATTTGAAAGTTTGCGTGTAAATCCCCTTTCATAGTCAACACAATGTGATTTTGGTGAAATGAATTTAACATGAATTTAAATTACTTGCTTTGTAAAGTAAAACCATTCGTGGTTTTACTTTACCACCCCCCCCCCCCCTAAGTATGATAAGTAATTTGAAAATAGGTTGTTTTTCGATAGAATTGCTCTTGTTCCTTGTTTATTATCAGTTGTAAATAATAGTATTTGTTTAAGTAAATTGTTATTTTTATTTATAAGTTTGCCTGAAAATACCTTTTAACAGTCAACACATTGTGATAGTACAGAAGGTAATATTACAGATATCAGACTTTAAACTACTTGCTTTCTAAAATTAATGCATCTGCTGATCAATTATTTTATTAAAGTATAATAACTAATATAAAAATAAGGGCAATTTTCTGATAATTCCTTTTTAATACTCTTATGAGAATAATTTCATTTGTTGAAAGTACTTCGTTATTTTTATCTCAAACTTTGCCTGTAAATCCACTTTTACAGTTAACACATAATAATGGTGGGAGAATAAATATTACAGAACGTGATTTTAAACTATTTGCTTTGTAAGATAAATACATTCATTAAAATCAGTAAAAAAATAAATAAATAAATAAATAAATAAAAAAATAGGGGGGGGAGGGGGGTTTCCTGATGTTGCTTTGATAGTTAAAGCGAAAAGCTTCGAAAACCAATGTATTTTAATTGTAAATAAGTTTTTAAATAAATATAATGTTTCATATCTACGTCTTTTAAAGTGGTTTTTAACAAATTTTAAATACATCCATTAACTAAACATTTGTGTATTTTTAAGACTACAAAATATATTGTTATTATTATTATTATCGTTATTCACAAGCGAAATTTAGATTACTTGAAGTAAAGAAAGGTAAAAAAAAATTAAAAAGCTCGTAGAGGTTTTTATTTCGTAAACACAAATCTAACAAAGTATATTTTTGATTTGAAAAATAATAATAATAATAATTAATTAATTAAAATATAATAAAATAAAATGTGCAGGGCCTTTCGTTTTTTTTCGAGGATTTTAGTTATATTTATTTATTTATTTATTTATTAATCGCATACATATATTTTATAGATGATAAACTGTACTACTTCAGAAACAAAATTTCTACTCTGACTATTTCAATAAGGAATTTTACTTCAAATTTGTAATTTAGCGATGTATTTATTAGAATCAGGTAATTGCAGAGATAATTTGAGATAGTTTCACATTAAACGTATCCGCAAATATGTTTTTGTTAAACGTGAAATTCAGAAATGCGTAAAACGAGAATTTTGTATTTTTGTATAATAAAATATTTAGAAAATAATGGTGATAGCGGAGAATTTAATATTACATATATATCGCTTTAAACTACTTGCTTTGTAAAATAAAAATATTCTTTGTTTATTTTTTTTTCTAAAATATGATAATTAATTTCAAAATAAGAATATTTTTCTCATAAAATTCCCCATGCCCCTTGTCTATGACTAACTGAAATTAATACGATTTTTTTAAGCACTTCGTTATTTTTATTTCGAAGCTTGCCTGTAAATCCACTTTTACAGTCAATACAATGTGATAGTGGGGAAATTAATATTACAGCCATTCGATTTTAAACTACTTGCTTTGTAAAATAAAAGCATAAGTTTCTATTATTTTCCCCTCTAAAGTATGGTAATTAATTTCGAGATAAGGACACATTATTTTGATAAAATTTCCCATGTCCCTTGTCTATTATTCTTTGAAAACAAAAAAATTTCTTTAAGGTACTTCAATAATTTTATTATAAAGTTTGCATGTAAGTCCCTTTTATTGTCAACACAATGTGATTGTGGTGAAATGAATATAACATGGTTTTAAACTACTTGCTTTGTAAAGTAAAAGCATCCGTTGACTATTGTCCCCCTCCCCTTTAAGAATGATAAGTAATTTGAAAATAGGATGTTTTTTGATAAAATTGCTCTTGTCCATTTTCTATTATCAGTTGGAAATAATAGTATTTGTTTAAGTAAATTGTTATTTTTATTTATAAGTTTGCCTGTAAATGCCCTTTTACAGTCCACACATTGTGATAGTAGAGAAAGGAATATTATAGACTTTAAACTACTTGCTTTCTATAATCCATACATCCCTTGATCATTTATTTTATTAAAGTATAATAACTAATATAAAAATAGGGCATTTTTCTGATAATTCCTTTTTAATATTCTTTTGAGAATAGTTCATTTGTTTAAAATTTTTATTTCAAACTTTGCCTGTAAATCCAATTTTACAGTTAACACATTTTAATGGTGGGAGAATGAATATTGCAGAACGTGACTTTAAACTATTTGCTTTGTAATATAAATACATTCGTCAAAATCCGTAAAAAAAAAAAAAAAAAAAAAAAAAAAAAGGGGGGGGGGTTGTGATGCTGCATTGATAGGCAAAGCAAAAATCATCGATAACTATTGTAATTTAATCGTAAATATGTTTTTGATTAAATATAATGTTTTATATATACGTCTTTTAAAGTGTTTTTTAACGAATTTTAAATACATCCATTATTAAACATTTGTGTCTTTTTAAGACTACAAAATATATTCATATCATTACTATTATCGTTATTTAAAAGCAAAATTTAGATTACTTGAAGTGAAGAAAGGTCAAGTAAAACTTAATTGTTTTAAAAATTAAGGAGTTCGTAGAGGCGTTTTCCGTAAGCACGAATGTAACAAAGTATATTTATGATTCGATAAAAAGAAAAAATAAATTGGGCAGGGTCTTATATTTTTTTTTATTTATTTATTTTTCGAGGATCTTAGTGATACGTTTTTTTTTTCTTTAATCACATAAATATATTTTATAGATGATAAATTGTATTACTTCAGAAACAAAATTTCTTCTCCGACTACTTGAATAAGGAATTTTATTTCAAATTTATTATTTAGGGATATATTTGTCACAATCAGGAAATTGCAGAGATAATTATATAATTTCACATTGAGCGCATCCGCAAATATATTTTTGTTAAACGTGAAATAAATTCAGAAAATTGTTAGAAAATAATAGTGATACTGGAGAAATGAATATTACATATATATCACTTTAAACTACTTTCTACGTAAAATAAAAATATTCTCTGTTTTTTTTCTCCCTAAAATATGATACTTAATTTCAAAATAAAAATATTTTTCTCATAAAATTCTCCATGCCCCTTGTCTATGACCCATTGAAAATAATACGATTTGTTTAAGCACTTCGCTATTTTTATTTCGAAGCTTGTCTGTAAATTCACTTTTGCAGTCAATACAATGTGATAGTGGTGAAATTTATAGTACAGCCATTCGTATTTAAAGTATTGCTTTGTAAAATAAAAGCATATGTTTGTATTATTTTCCCCTCTAAAGTATAATAATTAATTTCGAGATAAGGACATTATTTTGATAAAAATTTCCATGTCCCTTGTACATTATTCTTTGAAAATAAAATAATTTCTTTAAGATACTTCAATAATTTTATTTGAAAGTTTGCGTGTAAATCCCTTTTTATATTCAACACAATGTGATTGTGGTGAAATGAATATAACATGGTTTTAAACTACTTGCTTTGTAAAGTAAAAGCATCCGTTGACTATTGTCCCCCTCCCCTTTAAATATGATAAGTGATTTGAAAATAGGATTTTTTTTTTTTTTTGATAAAGAAAAAGTGGGGACAAAAATTGGTAGATGTGATGTACATGTGGAGAAAAACAATTGATTACAGTTTCAAAAAATTTGAATGATTTAATCAAAAGAAACGGCCTCACAAAGTAAACAAGTCAATAGCGTATAACGTGTTGGTCCACTTCTGGCCTTTATGTACGCAGTTATTCGGCTTGGTATTGGTTGATAGAGTTGGCAGATGTGCTCTTGTGAAGTATCGTGCCAAATTCTGTCCAATTGTTGCGTTAGATTGGTAAAATCCCGAGCTGGTTGTAGGGCACTTTTTATGATGCTCCAAATGTCCTCATTGGAAGAGAGATCCGGGGACTGAGCTCAACACCACTGAGCCGCCTATAAAGGGTATTTTGAAGTCCCTGAAGTACCAGTTGCACGTAGGATAGACGATTATGATGAATTGGTGCTTGATTCCATCAAAACCTGTATGTATGTAATTTGTGTCCAGTTTGCATTATTCCTTCTTGATGCGTCACTTTTTTTTGTTATGGAGTATATTTTTGTTAAACGTGAAATTTAGAAATGCGTAAAGTGAGAGTTTTGTATTTTTGTATAATAAAGTATTTAGAAAATAATAGTGATAGTGGAGAAATGAATATTACATATATATATCGCTTTAAACTACTTGCTTTGTAAAATAGAAATATTCTTTGTTTATTTTTTTCTAAAATATGATAATTAATTTCAAAATAAGAATATTTTTCTCATAAAATTCCCCATGCCCCTTGTCTAAGACCCATTGAAAATAATACGATTTGTTTAAGCACTTCGTTATTTTTATTTCGAAGCTTGCCTGTAAATCCACTTTTACAGTCAATACAATGTGATAGTGGGGAAATTAATATTACAGCCATTCGATTTTAAACTACTTGCTTTGTAAAATAAGAGCATACGTTTGTATTATTTTACCCTTTAAAGTATGATAATTAATTTCGAGATAAGGACACATTATTTTGATAAAATTTCCCATGTCCCTTGTCTATTATTCTTTGAAAATAAAACAATTTATTTAAGATACTTCAATATTTTTATTTGAAAGTTTGCTTGTAAATACCCTTTTATAGTCAACACAATGTGATTGTGGTGAAATTAATTTAACATGGTTTTAAACTACTTGATTTGTAAAGTAAAAGCATCGGTTGAATATTGCACTCCCCCCCCCCCTCTTTAAGTATGATATGTAATTTGAAAATAGGATATTTTTTGATAGAATTGATCTTGTCCGTTGTTTATTATCCCTTGAAAATAATGCTATTTGTTTTAGAAAATTGTTATTTTTATTTATAAGTTTGTCTGTAAATACATTTTTACAATCAACATATTGTGATAGTAGAGAAAGGAATGTTACAGATATCAGACTTTAAACTACTTGCATTCTATAACCAATGCATCCGTTGATCATTTATTTTATTAAAGTATAATAACTAATATAAAAATAAGGGCATTTATCTGATAACTACTTTTTAAAATTCTTTTGAGTACAATTCCATTTGTTTAAAATTTTTATTTCAAACTTTGCCTGTAAATCCACTTTTACAGTTAACACTTTACAATAGATGGAGAATGAATATTACAGAACGAGACTTTAAACTATTTGTTTAATTTCAAAATAAGATATTTTTTTTTTCCTCGTAAAATTCCCCATGCCCCTTGTCTATGACCCATTGAAAAAAAATACGATTTGTTTAAGCACTTCTTTATTTTTATTTCAAACTTTGCCTGTAAATCCACTTTTACAGTTAACACATTATAATGGTGGGAGAATGAATATTACAGAACGTGACTTTGAACAATTTGCTTTAGTAAGATAAATACAATTTTTAAAGTCCGAAAAAAAAAATAATAATAATTAAAAAAAAAAGGATGTGGATGGGGTTTCCGGATGCTGCTTTGATAGTCAAAGCGAAAAGCTTCGAAAACCAACATTCTGATTTTTTGCATAATAATAATAATAATAATAATAATATTCTTAGAACACCACAGTAAGCTGATTTTTAAAATATTATTAATGAAAGAAAATGAAAATCGAGAAAACGAGTGACATTTCTTCAATTAAATTAGGATTTATAAATGCTTTTTCCTTATTTTTTCATTCATTTGAAAATTGAAAATTACTTATATTAATTTAGAATGCATCAGTGAAGAATGCTTAGTTTAGAATGCTTGCAGATGAATTTCGAGAAAATGTGTTAAAACGAAGAAGAAACGGCATTTAATTTTCTTCATGATAGAAGTTTTAATGAAATGCAAAAGGTCATTTGAACTTCATGGGAATTTTTTTTTTTTTTTTTGGTAATTTTTATGCTTAAGAGGCATTTTTCTTGCAATCATTTGCTTCTATCTGATAACCTTGATTCTTAACCTTATCTCTATCTTAGATTTTTTTTTTTTTATGAAAGTAAACTTTATTTTGCCCCGTAATGTCAATTTACTTACTACTCTTGGGCAATTTTTCAAAGTCTGTTCAATAATCTTGAATTTCGCTTTCAAGGGTTCGTTTACACAAACCGGAAATGCGTTCATATAGATGATAAGTGAGAAAATTTAACAGACACTTTCTTAATCCTTAAATGCCGTATTTTGACTTTCGGCAACATACCCAATTTTGTCTTCTGAAGTATTATTAGAATAATATTGAAGCTCTAATGCCTCATGTTTGCCGATTTTTTAACTGTAAACCATAGTTAAATTAAAGTATGATTTTAAAAAAAAGTATTTTTCCCGTGATTCATTTAATAGACTGAAAGAATAAAACTTTTTAAAATTGATTAAAAAAATAATCAGGCATTTAGGGGTTAAATGGATGCATTTTATTCTTATTTCTTATACTTCCATTGATAAATTAACAACTTACTTACATTTATGGTGTATGATTTGAACATTTGAATCTGACCTTTATCCCTACAAGGCTCAAATTTTTTTTAGTGCGCGACAAAAATATATAGGTTGTAATTAATGATCAGAAGATAGGGAAAACTTATAAAAATAAAAATAAAACTATATTTTACGGAAAAATCAACTTTTTATCTCAACGTACCGTATGTGGAACATACATAAAAATATGATTTACTAATACGTTTACTATTGTAATATAAAAAAAAAACAACTTACATCTGCAAAATATACACTTCGTTATAACACACAATTTTTTTTTTTTTTCGAGTCGTTCAATAACTATTCTTTTTTTATTTTTGAATTCAGACAAACGACTAACGTATCGCTTGCATTCAAATTTCAAACTGAGTGTACTATAACAAAAACACGAACGACATCTGTAGGTAAAGATTCGTATTACTACATTGCTAAATGTCAGTAGCTTCTATCAAGATGTCAAGAGATATCGCTACTAATAGTTTTATAGCTATAAGAACGATTAAAGTCGGTGTTCCACATATGGAACTGGGTGCCTTGTAGGATTAAAGAAATTTTTTTTATGTATCATTGGAATTTTTTCATTAAAAAATTATTCTAAATTATTCCACTGATAGTTGAGAGAATTTATTTTAATATTACTTGAGAGATTTTTTATGCTTAATTTACCGTTGTAACAAAATTTAGCAACTGTAATAAATCGAATTAGAAACTTTTCTGTAAATTGGCAATGCATTTCATAGATTTTTTCATCAGTCACCAGAAAAGTGCTCCTATTTTATAGTAATCTGATAAATATGCCAACACTTCTTTAAATGTTGCAACAAACTTTCATTTGCCAGCAAGTATGTATTTTTGTATACTTTTCTGAAATCACTTTTTTCGTTCTTCAATATTTTGACAAAGTAAATAAATTTTTAGTTTAAACTCATTTCTTAATTTAAATTTTTTATGAATGATTATACTTACAATGGTATAAAACATTCCCTGTTTTAATAGTATAGGATTTCGTGTCGATTTTTTGAGTAAGGTATTTCGATTTCTTGATATTTATTCACTTTTTATCAGGCTTAAAATGTGTTTATACAGTATTGTTTTATTTCTTTTTTTCCTTAAAATTTAATGTAATAAGAATACCTTTCTTTAAAATTCAATAAGTTCGACCTTTCAATATTTTTGTTGTTGTTGTTGTTGTAAAATATACATTGAAGTTTTGAATATTGAAAAGATATGTTGATTGTTTCAAAACACCTACAAATTGCAAATACATTAAAATAATAATAAAAATAGCAATAACAATAATAATAATAATAATAATACATGGAAAAGAAGATTTGGATGAAAGAACATTTTACATCAATTTACTCGTTATGTATATACACCTTGTTGGTCTTAGTGTTATGGTCCTAAATTCTGACGTTAGCGTGAGTAATTTAAAATGAATTTATCTATTAATTGATACTGTAAATGAATTGTATAAGAAATATGTGCTATCATTTAAATTGAATTACAATAACTTTTATGTGTGTGTTGTTGGTATATTATCATATATCTACTAAATTTTTTAACGTAATTAAATTCTTCACTTTATATATACAGTCGGTAAAAAAAGTATCCGAACACTAGCAAAAATTCCTATCTAAAAGTAGAGTTAATACTGTTTTGTTTAATAAATCCTTGTCGAATCATGTTCTTAGACTGACTAAGAACAGAATTCGACAAGGATTTATTTAACAAAACGGTATTAACTCTACTTTTTTTATATAGGAATTTTTGCTAGGGTTCGGATGCTTTTGTTATCAATTGTATATACATCTATTTTTTATAAAGGAAATAATGATAAAAGGAAAAATATTTTTTAAATGTAAGCAATGATAAAATATATGTTCAAATGCATACAAATTTTAGAGAAGCCTGTAAAATATTCATTTATCTGTTTATTTCAAAACTCCTTAAAGTATTTGTTAAACACAATATTACCGAATCTGCAGATACACCCCGCGACAAAAACATAGGAACAAAGGGTTTTTTCTTTGATTTTTCATAAAATAACGTTGTCTAAATTGTGCTTATCATTTATTATTATTATTATTAAATAACACTATTCCTAGACTCATTTTTGTTTTAAGACTAATTTAGAAAAGTTTTAAGACTAAAATTTTTCTCATTTAAGACTACACTCCGCGAGAAAAAGATAAGACAAAGGGTTTTTTAAAATTTTTCATACAATAACATAATCTAAATTGTGCTGATCATTTATTATCATAACGAAATATTGCCATATCGAAAACATATTAAATATTTGAATCATATTCAAAATATTCATATTCAAAATAATCATATTCAAAAATTAAAAAAAAAAAAAAAAAAAAAAAACTTTGTTCCTATCTTTTTGTCGCGCTGTGTAGTCTTAAATTAGAAAAATTTTAGTCTTAAAATTTTTTTAAATTAGTCTTAAAACAAAAATGAGTCCAGGAATAGTGTTATTTTATAATAATAATAAATGATAAGCACAATTTAGATAACGTTATTTTATGAAAAATCAAAGAAAAAACCCTTTGTTCCTATGTTTTTGTCGCGGGGTGTATATATATATATTTAAAAAAAAAAAAAAAAGAGAGAGAAAAGAAAGGAAGAAAGAAATGATTCTGAGCTGTTATGAGATAAAAACTTTATCAATTTTGTTATTAAAAGTTATAAAAAATGTAACAATATCTCTTCATACAAATTTGAGTTTCTGAGTAGTTGATAAAGTGCATCGTTTATTTAAAAACTCTCGCAAAATTATCTGCTAACACATTATTGTGAAACGTGTAGAATGAAAGGGAAAATGCGTTAAAAGGGATTTTTCGATCATTTTCTTTAGGCACACTTCCCGTCAAAACTTTGAAGGGAAATATAATGTAGCTTTCATGAGTGTACTCAGTTAGGTTTTGATCTTTTTTAACGCCTACAAAAACATTTTCCAAGCGTTTCAGCTATCAGTAAACGAAGTATTCGAGCTTTGAAATTTGATTGATGTTAGAATTTTTCCGTTCTTATGGATCACGCCTTTGAAGAACGCTTAATAAAAGAGCACTTTACCAAAAAACCGTGCGACAGCGACAGTCTTTTTTTAAGAAAAACTTTGAAAAAAAAAAACACCTCCATTAAAAGGTACCTCTATTTATCGGCGCACGTTCCTAAATAAAGCAATGGCTGGAAGCTAATAGCTATGCCTTTTGAATTACCGACAATGTGCTTTCCATTACAGCCAGTGTGGGGGTTTATTTAACTCCCCCAACTCTATTGTACTCGATCGGGATATTAATTGCTCTCCCCCTCCCCCATCAAAACGTGCGTCAACGATACAGGAAGTAGCAGACAACAATACGTCACTTCCGCCAGAGGAACCACTGATAGCCAATCAATGCTAGCATATTGCGTGCTCGGATTCTCCATTTAAATGTTGGCTGTGACTTAATTGGTGCCGGTAAAACGAAATCATTCCGGGATGGGGAGAAGAGAGACAGGCGTTCCGTGGCTAATTTATTAAATTGTGTCAGTTTTCTGGTTTCGGTTTCAGTGGTCGCGCGATTACATCTCCGCTGCGAAGAGCTCCGGATGATTTTGCTGGATCTTTTTGAAAAGGGGAGGGGTGGTGTCTGACATTAAAAGCGATTACGAAAGCGATTACACATCACTCGCAGGGAGAGCGTATATTTGCGATTAAGTCGCGAATGGAGATCATTTGTTTCATTAATGAATTGATTGTGATGAGATGCGTTGATGATATCATAGGTTCATTTCAACCAAAATTCATTTAAATATGTGATAACAGATACCATTGATTTCCAAAATCAGAGAGCAGAAATTAAGCTATTTTTTTTTTTTAATCTTTATATTAGTTAAGAATAGTTTGCATAATAAATAACTATTTTTCTAAATTTAGCAATTGTTCGGAAATAAGAAATTATCGTAACAAAGCGTACTTAAATTAGATGTTAAACTGGTATTTCTTTACACTTGTTAATTCAATTTTAATTAGGGTCATTTATGTGAAAATAACTCCAAATTCTTTAAAAAGCGAATTTGAAATTTTGATAGTGATGTATTACTGTTGCGTGAATATTTAATACTAAATTTATTCTTTTATATCTTCTTTCTCAGAAAAATATAACACAAAATAGTAATATTCTTACGTTGTGTTTCATTTTATTTCCAAATATTTTAAGTTTTTTTTTTTAAATCTAGAAACATAAATTACGTTACTGCATATAACTACTCAACTATTAAGGCTTTACTGTACCTCACAAAACTGTCTCATCGCCAGTCTTCAAATTCCATGTTATTCTATGAAGAAATTTGTCGTTTTCCATTTTAATATTGAGGTGATTCACAAATGTTAAATTCCCCTTTGATCCCCCCCCCCCTTTTTTTTTTATTTCATTTTAAAGCTATGAAGTGCGAAAAATACTTTTAGTTCGTTTTTCGCATTTTTGAGTTCCAAAAAAAAATATTAAAAAATGAAAATAAAAATGAAAATGTGAAAATAAAAACAAATTTCACGGTTATAAATTTTCTGAATGTGACAAAGAGTTAAAAAATAAATAAATAATCCATAAGTTTTGCAATAGCAGAAATATTCTAATAGCATTAATTTGTTTCTTATTAATTTTGAAATTTTTACAATTAATTTTGTATTGACAAAAACATTAAGTTCAGTCTATAAGAAATTATAATATTTTTTATTTTCTAAAAATCTCAAGACATTTTAGGTAATGGTTATAACGAAGTCTGATGCAAGCGTTTTATACCTTTTTAATACTATTCCAAAAATAAAACAAATAAGAACATTTGTATAAAGATAATAAGTATACAGACGTCATTATTCTTTGTCAAAAAATTTTAAGACAAATTCACTGAAGCATAAATTTGGTTTATAAAAATGTCCAAAGATGAACCAGTACAAGCTTATAACATAAAAACTGAAAGTTTAATTTTAAAGGTAAATTGTCCCTTGGCAGAAATCTAGCTTATTTATAAAAGTCGAATTCAATACATAATATTTTTTATAAACAGCTTATATTTTTATTAAATACCCCTTTACGATATTAAAGTTTAAACGCTATGCCACATAGCAAGTTTTAAAGGAACATGTTGAAAAAATGCTGAAAAACTTTAACCCCTTAACGCGCGCTGTCCTCGCTGCGAGGACGCAAAATTTAAGATCCAGCTGCAAAAATTCATCCCGGAAACTTTTTAGCAAAAATTTACGTTTATAACATACCAGAAAAGGCCAGTTTTTTTTTAACCATGAAATTTAAAATTTCTTTTAGTTTAATTTAGTTCATGAATTCCGGTGGAAGTGTAATTTAATTGTCTTGCGCCGCAAAGGGTTAAAAATACATATAAATCTATAAATAGGTGACGTGTTGACAAACCGTGGTAAATATTTTAAGATTAAATTAAATTACCAATATATATATATATATATATATATATATATATATGTATATATATTTAATATGCAACCAATAAATGTATCAGCAACATGTCTACCTTTAGACAGAAAGATATGAAAGGGTTAATTATTTTAGATTTTTACCATAATGAAATATAGCAAATATAATTAAAAAAATTTTCATTTCATTCTCAAAATATCCTGTATCGATATATCACTCTACAGTATATATATATATTTAGATATTTAGGCTCATAAGAGAGGGGCCGACGTCTTAAAGTAGCTTCAAAATCACTACGAACTTTTATGCCTGAATCGGGATTCGATCCTGGTACATGGAAATTGAAGAACCAAAATATGATAAATAAATAATTTTCTTTAATAATAATAAATCATTAAGCACATTTCACTGAAAATCGGAACTTCAAAAACAAACCGTTTTACTGAATCAGCAAAAAAAGACTTTTCCATGTCTCAAAATGAGTGAGATTGCATGAAATATAATTATTATTTCAAAAAATGATCCCCTAAAATTCTTTTGGCTCCGACCACATGCCAAGTTATCTCTTATCTGCGAAAGCAAAACCGCTCAATCCAGAATGTCGGACCTCGCTCTATTCTATCATTTACTCTGCATACCTCTCTCTCTCTCTCTCTTCTCTTCTCTTTCCTCCTGAATTTTGGCAAGAGCAGATAGCGCCACCCCTGCATTTACCGCTTAGTGTGAATTCGTCAATGCTCCCTGACATCTGTAAAAGAAAATGACTGTGATGTAATTTCTCTTGCGAGCATATTTTTTGTGACCATTCATGTCCTCTGTACTGTGATTTATTCGTTAAAAAAGGGAGAGGGAGGGGGAATACAGCGTTATTAATGATTTTTGGCGGGACGTTTCGGCAGAAATCGGACAAGCCGAAATGCAGTAACCGCAGATAACGCTGAAAGAGAAATGAGATAGGGCAGGGGTATGAGATTTACCATCATGGTTTGACGAGATATCCCAAAAGTTTTTCGCTTCTAGGGGGTGGTTTTGGAGATTTAACTACTTTGTGACATCTCTCTCTCTCTTCATCTCCTTTCGTACGAAATGAATTATAAAAGATGTTGATTCGTTTTATGATTAATAGTTTCAACTTTTTTACTTTGACTAATATTGCGTTACTAAGAATCTATTTATAATTATAATTCTATATGTATCTTCAGCGTTTTGGGAACAAAATTTTTATTTTAACTGAAAATAAAAAATAGATGACACTTATACAGGTATCTTATGTATCTTATGGATTTTGGCATAAAACTTAATTTCGTCTACATCATGAAGCTACAACAAAAAATATATTAACAAATAAAAGTAGCATTCTGTAGATATCACAAAACATTCATCTATATCAAGCCTGTCCAACCCAAAATACCTCGAGGGTTGCATTGGAAATGCATTTCATTCAGGTAGGCCGCATTATGTGTGTATATATACATACACATACAAGGCTCCTGCGACACTTAATTTTGCATAAAATTAATGTTAAATAAAATTTTTGTCCTTAAACAGGGAAATGTATTTTGAAAGAAGTTTTTTTTTTTTTTTTTTTTTTTAATGAATAGTGGTAGAATAGTTCTTAAGAAAGCGGGTGCGTGGAATCCCTAATATATATACAGCTGATATAATACAGGAAATAAATATATTTCGCAAATATCATATCATCTCATACCATTTTTGTCTAGAAGAGTGAGAACTAATGTTTTTCGCTTTTATACTGTTGATAGTCGGTAACATTATATAAATTCCACAACGGGGTATTAAACTTTACTGGCGGTCGCATTTGGTCCAGAGGCCTCAGGCTGGCCCTCCCTGATCTATATCATTATAACAGCACCACTCACCGGTTAAAAACTTTCTAAAATAATCTTCTCACAAATTAAAAATTTATATATGCAGTTCGAAGCAAAAATAGACGATGAGCCATGACCATCTAGAAAAATGCAGAAAGTGATAGCAAGGCCATATTTCGGCCGATATACACTCAAATTGGAGTAGCATAATTTATCTTAATATATATCCAACATATCAAGTTTGGTATATTTATATAACATAGATAAGCTGAGAAATATCCTTCCTGTAAACGGAAAATATTGTACCATAGTAACCTCATCTATCGTCCCATATACAGTCGAACCTCGTTAACGTGAATACTGTTAACGTGAATTACTTTTAACATGAACTATTTCCACAATCCCTGTCAAAATGAAGATTAGTGTATTTATATGAAGATTAGTTATTGATAGCATGAACTACTGATAACATGAACAAATTTTTTATCCTCTTTGAGATTCACGTTAACAAGGTTCAACTGTACACCCAAATTTAATCAGCATTTTACACTATATTCATTTCACACTTGGTGCAATTATGTATTACAGGCTTTGAGACATAGCCTACACTTAAATGGAAGAAATCGCAGCGTAGTGCCACCACTTATAGGGCGATATATTCCAAAAGTTAATCAGCACCAATTTAAGTAAAGGGCAAAACAAATGTCAAATTAATTAAATCCCATCCATTGGTTCGTGATATACAATGTCCACACTCACACACACTCATTAACACATCCACAGACAGACAGGCATTTTCTAATAATGGTTGAATCGTGCTCACGATATCATAAAACGTGTAAGTTCATCGAAAATTGGAAATCGAAATTTGTCACGAATCCAATACTTCTTTTTATTTATTAAAGAAAAAGTAAAAACAAATCTTTTAAAAATACTAATAGTTAAAAAAGTAGAAAATAAATAGATAAATGAATGATCAGACGTTTAGATATGTAGATTATGAATTGTAGATACACAATTTAGCTAAAAGGTAAACAAATAAGAACATAACTTTAAAATAAATATATATGAAAGCAAATACATATCCACAAACAATAAAGAAAGCAATCTAGATTAGCGGCATTATGATAGACTGATAGAGAAGCAAACAGATTTTTGAAAAATTCAAAATGTTCGAAGTAAAAGCCCTCAATTTAACTCAATTATTTTCAATTTATACTCAATTTAACTATTTTCCTTTCATAAAAAAAAAAAAAAAAAAAAAAAAAAAAATTAGAAATATATAATATATATATATATACTAGCAGACCCGGCCACGCGTTGCTGTGACTAAGTTATACGTTGAATTATACGGCTGTAAACTATTTAGTACAGTCAAATTATTATTTACGAACAAAGACGAAAACGTTGTAGCCGATGTAAAAACCCACAGGGTTGAGATTTGAAACTTAGGTCAAAATTTGGAAGCGATTGATAAAAATTTTCGTAGTGTTGATATTAAGCACAAATTAATTTTATTGTAGGGTCCTATAAATTTTAATGGAGAAGTGATATATATTATTTCTAATGCTACTTTGGATAAAATTGCTAAAATGACTAATATATAAATTAAATTCTATTAAAATTCTATTAAAATAAAAGTATAAAAGAAACAGACGATTTAAAAATCAATTTTTATGGAGGAGTGAAATATAATATATGCTATTATGGATAATTTTACTATAAAATGACCTCATCATTTTAAATATTTTAAAGAGGGCAACAGCTGTAGTTATAAAAAGGAAAACAATAAGGCTAAACCAGAAAAATAAGTAAATTTGATAAATATTTTAAAACTTTAAAATTGGAAATCTTATGAAATATTGGACATTTAAAGTAAATACATGTATCATTTTAAATAGAAAAAGATTTTGGAAAAGTTTAGTGTATTTTAACGAAGTGATGAGAAGTTTTTGAGTATGTTAAAATTTTAATAGTAAATTCAAGTTAATAAAGATGGGAAACATTGAGGATTAAGATAAGAATAATTATAAGATTTAAAAAAAAAAAAAAAAAAAAAACTTTTTATATACCATGCTTTTAAATTTTAATATACTAATAATATACTATGTAATTAAAAGGAAAATGATAAATATTCTATCATTGTTTGAAGTCAAATTTGTTTTCAAATGTCTAAATAAAATATCTGATGTAAGATACTAATATTTTGCAGCGGAATAGATTTCATTTCTGTCATCCTTGGCGAAAAAAAAAGAATATCGCCAAATTATCTGGCGAAAATATTTAATTCCTTTCAAAAATCATGGTTATTTTAACAACTTATATTAGAAAAGTAATGAATAATATGAAACAATATTTCGTACAATACATATTACATGTCATAGATACGTACAATGAATAATACATATTACATTTCGTACAATGCATACATCTGGCATGTATATTTTCGTGTTACGCTTTTGATCGCCAAATAATAATAATAATAATAATAAAAGCCAAGGGCGACAGAGTTTTGAAATTTAGAATTAAAATTTTGTCAATTTGACAGCAAAATAATTCAATCTAACACCCGCGATAACTAATACATATCTATACCCAAATATAAGGATTAAAATCGGGAAATAAATTTCCTCGATTTTTAATAATTTCTTACAAAAAATCCAGTGGGCAATTAACATAGGAAATCTTTTTCTTGGCTGCACAGACGGTCATTGAGTCACACTTCGCTTGCGTATAGAACTCATAGATATAGTATAGCATATATAGAATAGAGTGATCATTGGGGAGAAAAAAGTTATTCCTTTTCATTTGGGAAAAGACGACGTTTTTACCAAAATATGGCCGTCTTTCCCCGAGTGAATACACACGGGAATACATACTGTTGCGTACTTGGGGGTTCGTGAGTTGTCTGAGAATGAAAGGCCAAACGTACAAAAATTCAGTAATTTATTCACAGAAAGTTCCAGAAAAATACAGGTCTATAAACCAAGTATCAGCTTCAATTCAAACAGTAAACACAGCTTAAACAACAGCTGTCAATAGCAAATCCACAGTACAAACTGTATACCAATAACACTTGAAGCAAGTCTCTCTCAAAGAGGCTTAAGAGCAATGCAAGCACTAGCGAAGCTAGCGGAGATCTGAACTGAACTGAACTCTGACTGGCCTTGGCGAAGAAAACAGGCTTATATACTTTTCCATGGAATCCAGATTTTTCGAGAAAACTCTAGAAAGTGGTCAACCAATCAACTTACAGCTTCCATATTTGGTATATCCCATATAAGGATTTTCTCGCCAAGGTCGCCAAAAAAATCGCCAAAGTGGGAAAAAGTCGCCAAATTTGGCGCCAAATCCATTACGTGCATTACTGGGGCTTTTTAATGCGTTTTCAAGGGAAAATAAGGCTATTTCAACGCTAAAACGACTAGAAATGCACAAAATTAGCACTTTATCAACTTACTAAGCCTCTTTGAAAGAATTTATACAAAAATAAACACAATTATTTACAATTTCGTAACACTGCCCCCCTCCCAAGGACTGCACGTCCCGGGCAGTGCAACCCTTGGTTAGGAGGCGAAACTAAACAAATTTACCCAATCTAAAATACAAAAACTAAGTTGCACATAACGATAACATAGAAATATAAATTAAGTGGGAAATATTTACAAAATTCACAAATATGTACAAATATTTACAGTGCGCATGCGCAAATTTTACCATTATTTACATTTAAAATTTTAATTTTACCGTTACTTGTGGTACTTGGCTAGCCTATTATAGTGCACCACCTTCGGTTTTGACGATGGTGTTTTAGTGATCCGCACCACTACATCATTCAGTCTTTTTAAGACTGTGTATGGTCCGTCCCAGTTGCACTGTAACTTGGGAGAGAGTCCCTTGCGTCGAACAGGATTCCACAACCAGACCTTCTCTCCTTCCTGAAACTCATGTTGCGTAGCCTTTAGATCGTACCTTGTCTTCATTTTCTCCGATGCAATGTGAATTCGCTCCCGAGCAAAGTTGTGAACGTCCTCAAATCGTGCCTGGAGATCGTGGATGTACTCCTCGGGCGATGAAGGCGCATCGGGTGGACAACCAAACAGGAGATCAGAAGGGAGACGAAGTTCACGTCCAAACAGCATCTGGGCTGGAGTATAGCCGGTGGTTTCATGGACAGCACTTCGATAAGCCAGCAGGAACAGTGGCAACTTCAAGTCCCAATCTTGCTGGTTCCTTGATACTAGAAGGGAGAGGTTATTCAGAATGGTACGATTGAACCTCTCGACCATGCCGTCCGACTGGGGATGTAAGGGTGTTGTCCGGGTTTTGTCTATGCCGAGTAGTTCACACAGTCCTTTGAAAACATCAGAGGTAAAGTTCCTACCTTGGTCGGTATGAAGTTGTAGGGGCGTGCCGTACCTTGACACCCATTGCTGCACCAGGACTTCTGCGACTGTGCATGCCTCTTGATTGGGAATGGGATATGCCTCAGGCCACTTGGTGAAATAGTCCATCACGACGAGAATGTATTTATTTCCACTGGAGGTCCGTGGCAAAGGACCCAAGATGTCGATTGCAATCCGTTCAAATGGTGCTCCCACGTTATACCGTTGCAGTCTTCCTCGACTTCGCTTCTGCGGGCCTTTACGTGCCGCACAAGTATCACAGGATTTACACCATTTCTCCACATCCTCCTTTGCCTTGCACCAGTAGAAGCGTTCCCGAACTTTCTGCAGAGTCTTCATTACCCCAAAATGGCCTCCGGTAGAGCTACTATGCAGTTGTTCTAAAACAGCTGGAATTTTTGATCTTGGTAATAAAATCTGCCATCTGAAGCTTTTCCCATCATCAGATTCCCACTTTCTGTATAATACGCCGTTTCTGATATGAAGAGAGTCCCAAAGTGCCCAATAACTTTTCGTAATGGGACTAAATCTGGAAATATCCTGCCAGGTAGGTCTGTTGCTGGTCGTCTCCTTCAGCTGTAATATTGGCTTTACGTCAGGATCTTCCAACTGGGCTTTTCTAAATTCTTCGTCACTCCATGGGTCGGGATCTTGTTCTGATGGTGTTGCGACAGTAACTTGGCGAACAACTGGCTTTATTCTTTGGTGTTTATCCTCGGCTTTAGAGATGTATTTATGATCTTCAGATGGAGGCTTCCGCAAGAATGCATCTGAATTTTCCCGAAGAGCTCCTTTTGGGTGGCATACTTCAGAGACATTCTTGGTTGCTTCACTAGGTGTTCTTACTGGGCAGCTTCGTTTGATATGCCCATTTTTTCCACAGCCCCAGCATTTAGTTGTTGGAGTCTTCCCTTTTCCCTTACTCTCAAGAATGCGTAGTCTTCTATTAATATCTGGAATCATGTTCTGAATTTCTTTAAAATCATCTTGAGAACCGTTCACTTTGTCTGCTGTGCTGTTCTGGCGATGTTTACAGCAGGCTTGTTGGGCTGTCTCGAGCTTTAGGGCATACACCAAGGCTGACTCCACATCTTTCACGCCGGAGAGTCTGAGGGCTTTTTGAATATCTGGATCTCCGACAGCATCAATGAAATATTCTAGAGCCAGATCATTGCGTGTTTCAGGATGACAGTCTGAGAAAGCCAAATGTGAAAGCCTCTGGATGTTTGATGCCAGTTCCTGTAAGCTTTCCCCTGGTCTCTGACGACGGGACCTTAGCTGGAGTCGACTATATTCTTTAGACCATTTCGCTCCAAAACGTAGCTCTAGTGCTCTGGTTACAGCTTCGAAGTCATATCGCTGTTCCTTCGAAAGGGTCTCCAAAATACATGCGGCGTCGCCCCGCAGCGACCCTACCAGATGAGCCGTCTTTACAACAGAGTCCCAGCCGTTAGCTTCAGCTACGATGGAAAACTGCGTCTTATATACATGCCAGGAGGAACTGCCGTCGTAGGTAGATAGCTTAATAAATTCGTGATTCTGGTTTCTTCTCTCTTTCCTTTCAGTTTCCTGGGGCTTGGATTCTAACTTTTCTTCGAGATTCCGAATCTTGCTCTGCAAATCATTCCCTATTACCTCTCCGCTCCACTCTTCTCTCATTTTCCTCTCAAGATCTTCCTCCATTCTCTTAAACTTGCTTTCTATCTCTGAAACCTTTCCTTTCAGCTCCTGATCAAAGTTTTCTTTAAATTTCTCCTCAAAATTCTCTTCTATCTTCATAAATCTCTCTTCAAAATTCTTTTCCACTTTCAAAACTTTCTCTTCAAAATTTTCTTCTATCTTTATAACTTTCTCTTCAAAACTTTCTTCTATCTTTATAACTTTATCTTCTATTCCATCCATTCTATTTTCCATCACCGTTAATTTACTCTCTATTGATTCTTTCGCCGTTGAAAGCTCTCTCTTCATCTCATCTTGATTAGCTTTAATTTCTTCGGTCAAACTGGCTTCCATCTTTTCCTGAACTGCTTTCATTTCCTCTTGTGCTACCTTCATTTCTTTCATCTCTTGACTCAGGCTATCTTTCATCTCTCTCTGCGATGCTTCCATACTTTCTTTCATCTCTCTTTGCGATGCTTCCATCTTTTCCTGTCCTGTTTCCATTTTCTCTATCAATCCGGTTTCCATCTTTTCCTGTCCGGCTTTCATTTCATTTATCTGGGTAGCTAAGGCTTCTAGAAGTTTTTTCATCTCTTGCTCCATAGCCCTCGTTATCACCATTCACAGACAATCCCGCTTCTGACACCAGAAATGTTGCGTACTTGGGGGTTCGTGAGTTGTCTGAGAATGAAAGGCCAAACGTACAAAAATTCAGTAATTTATTCACAGAAAGTTCCAGAAAAATACAGGTCTATAAACCAAGTATCAGCTTCAATTCAAACAGTAAACACAGCTTAAACAACAGCTGTCAATAGCAAATCCACAGTACAAACTGTATACCAATAACACTTGAAGCAAGTCTCTCTCAAAGAGGCTTAAGAGCAATGCAAGCACTAGCGAAGCTAGCGGAGATCTGAACTGAACTGAACTCTGACTGGCCTTGGCGAAGAAAACAGGCTTATATACTTTTCCATGGAATCCAGATTTTTCGAGAAAACTCTAGAAAGTGGTCAACCAATCAACTTACAGCTTCCATATTTGGTATATCCCATATAAGGATTTTCTCGCCAAGGTCGCCAAAAAAATCGCCAAAGTGGGAAAAAGTCGCCAAATTTGGCGCCAAATCCATTACGTGCATTACTGGGGCTTTTTAATGCGTTTTCAAGGGAAAATAAGGCTATTTCAACGCTAAAACGACTAGAAATGCACAAAATTAGCACTTTATCAACTTACTAAGCCTCTTTGAAAGAATTTATACAAAAATAAACACAATTATTTACAATTTCGTAACAATACTAATATTTTAGCAAATAAAATTTATGAATAATTTATTTGCTAAAGGGGAATGGAAGACTCCAGATACAGTTTCAAATTCATATTTCTTTCTTTCTTTCTTTTCTTTTTTTTTTTTTTTTTCAATACCACTTAATGGCTGTTTCCAAAGCTTTTATTTATTTATTTATTTTTTTTTTTTTCGGCATCAAAAATCTTTGTACGATAACATGGGGATGAGAGATCTATATATATTACTATATCTATGATAGAACTACATTAGCACTTTATCAATGTGTATAAAATCTTTAAATTGATTATGACGTCAATTTTCGTGAGATGCATAATTTAACTTTTTATAATTTTTTAACGTTCACGTTTGATTAAATGTATTTATTTTTATGTCGAAAGAAAATGAACTCGTATTTTTTTTTTTTTTTTTTTTTTTTTTTTTTTTTTTTTTGGCAACAATTAAATTAATGGAACTCACAGATATTTTGGAGCAACTTTAATAAAGGTCTATAATTAACAAATAATTGCAATAAAACAATATTGTGACAATAAATTAAGATAAAAACTATCCTATCTCTCAAGTTGGACCAAACTGCACACAGTGTGCAAAATTTCATTAAAATCGGTTCCTTAGTTTAGAAGTTTACCCCGGACAAACATCGTGACACGTAATTTATATATATATACAGATATATATATATATATATTAACATTAATTATTTCACTGGATTATATTTTGCAAAAAGAGTTTTATCAAATAATTCACAGATGAATAAATATGGAGAAAATATATACTCGTTAGTATTAAATAATAATCTTATATTGAAATTATACAAACCTATAAATACTTATCTAACGCAATATTTACTAACTTAAAGTTTTTTTTATTTTTTATTTTATTGAATTTCATCTTACATTATTAACTTTAGACATAATAAGCATGTAATGCGTTTCTCAATTTGTGTATTTAAGAAAACTAAAAGAAAAACAGATGGAGAAATGTTGAAATCTTCATATTTTACAGTTCTATCAGTAGTTCACAAGTACATGTAGTTTATAATTCAAGTGATAAGACTACTTAAACGCACCCACTTTCTATCCGCGTTTGTAATGATCGATAGACGGCGCTTTGTGAACACTGCAGTTGTTAGTAAACATTAGCCACGTGTGTTCCAATAGTGTTCTTGTTATTCTACTTAATATTCGTACTATAATTTCTCCGCCATTACATTATGGAAAATTGATTGTTTTTGGAAAAAATACTTCAGTTTATTCAAAGTTCGATCGGAAGTAGATTTTTAACTGAAGTTGAACAAATATTAATTTCAAATCATCTGATTAATTCTTTACTTCCATTAGCCGAAGCAACTGAAATTTTAAATTCGTCATTTGGAAATAAATGGAAGCTCAATTCTGGATTTCTTGATGCTTTGGATTTACACTGTGGCACACAAAAGTATGTGTTATCTTTTTTACCGTATTTATTCATTTTTATTCAATAAATATATGTGAAACTAAACATCGGCTAGCAATGGCGGCTATATGGAATTCGAATTAAACCATGTTTATTGTAATTTCACCGTAGCCCACCAGAGGGCGAGCATTTCATTACAATCGCGGATACCAGTGATTTTAGAAATTTGTTTAAGTTTTATGATTGATTTTTTTAAATAAAATCATTATCTTTACCCATTGACGAAATGTGCTGTTATACGTGTGTATTTAAAGAAGCTGAAATTTTTTTACGGTAGACAAAATAATGATAACAAATAATAAAAACAAAATATTGATAATGATAATGATAATAACAATAATAAACATAAATTAAACTGCTTGTGAGCAGACCCAATACATGTAAAAAATAAATAAACAAACAAACAAAATTTAGTGTGTAATAACTATACGATTTCCCTTACTCACTTCTAAAAATATATTACACTTTCTGGATATACATTCCTGCTCAGAAGTTTAGCAAGATTTACAAACGATCAGTTTTTTTTTTTTTTTTATTAAAAAAATTATCTCTCGATGAAATATTTCCAAATACTTGGTATGTAAAGAACCGGGTCTTCCTCATGTTTTTCAGTGAAGATTAGGTTACGACAACGATTAGAAGACCAGTGACAAATTGAATGAAATCAATAATTTTTGCAATCACCCTATGTCTCGTTAAGTAAAAGAAATAATCTGTAACTTTAGGATATGTAAATATGTAAACCCGCTACAATTTGCATATGAATCTGTGTGACGATAGCATGTTTTATAACGGAGATATAAGCATTTATTAAAAAAAAAAAAAAAAAAAAAATCAGCATGTTTTTTATTTATAATGTACAGAGTTTTAAATGAAAATTATTCCCACTTTCAGATAAATTAAGAAAACCTTTTTGAAACAATATACTGCAATCAGAATACAAATAAATATCTTACCAAATATGAACATTTTTATGAAAAAGGTTTTCCCTGCGCATGCGCAAAAGATAGAAAATTTTTCATTACATGGATTGAAACCTAGATATACTGGGCAGCTTTTATAAAAAGTTTTTTTGAATAGAGTTAAAATAATGCAAATTGTCGGCAAAAGAAGAGCCAGAATTCAAGTATTTTCCAAAGTTGAAATTTCATAAGAGGGTTTTTCACATGCTGCGTAACTTATTTGAAGATACAATCCAAACCTAGTTTGAATTCCTTCTTAACGTAAGTTTGTATACAGTATTTGTTATCTTACTTCTTAATCTGCAACCTATCTTTATATTATTGAAATGCAGGGTAAGAGAAAGTTGTGTGAGTGCCACACCAGGTTATTTATTATGGTAGAGGAAAACTTTGGAAAATTATCATTGTAGTTCTACAAAAAATAAATAAATAAATAAATAAGTTTTGCTTTTATGCAGCAGTGTATATTGTAGAAAAATATAATTTGTGTTTATGGTTAAGGAATCTCACAAAAGTATATTTATAATTTAATTTCTAAACAGAAAACACGAAAAAGATTAATTTTGTGTAGTTTTGTATACTGTCTTAAAATTCGCACTAAATTTTTATAGTGAAATATTTTCATTTATATATCCTACTGTATATGAATAACTTTGCAAAGCCCTGTAAACCAATAAATCAGGTTAATCATATTTTATTCTGTATAAAAAATGGTTTTGATCATCTTAACAATGTTAATTAATTTCATACGTTTTCTGCGATATAAAATATAAAAATGGGCTTTAAATAATATATCTGCTTTATGTCGTAAAGCACCAAAAAATTTTTGTGAGTTCCTCTACATAAACCAGCTACGGTAGTTTATGTGTCAATATTGATGTATTTATACCATTTCAAAAGAAAACATGCCATAGTGAACTTGTATAACACTTATCAGTAGGTAAGAAAGGCCGGTTCTAGCCCATGCGGGTGAGGCACGGAGGCACCGGCAAGTCGTGCGGGTGTCACGCGGAGCTCGGAGCGTGTCAATCATGTTCACGACCTTTGCGGAGCTCGGAGCAACCTCCTCTGGCTTAATCGTGAAACGTGACGAGGGTATTAATGAGGAAATTTAATTAAAAAAATTAATGAGTGATTTTTGTAAAAGGTGATGATGGTTTTAAAGCGATGTTTTCGGTAGAATGAAAAAAGCAGGATATTGTTTGTGAGTAATTAGAAAATTAATTAGGAGGTTAATTAAGAAATTAATTAAGAAATTAATTAAGAAATGAATTAAGAAATTTAAAAATTGGGAAATAAATAAGGAATGAATAAAATATACGAATGCGAATAGAGTATGTAAGAAATAGAGAGGTTTGACTGGGGTTCGAACCCGACACCTTGCAATAAAAATATTTCAGTAGTTTTCGCGTGTGTGTGAGTGATTTTTATAGTATATGTCTGCAATGTTCTTTTAAAACTATGAATGCTATTGTCCGAAAAGAATTCAATCGTTTTAATGATATTAATTAGAGAATAATAATTAAGAAAAATATTAATTAAGGATCTTCTTGTAAAAAATCATCAAATATTTTCCGAAAAAAAGGTAATGAAAGCAAAAATTAACTATAAAGAATGAAAGAAAGTTTAGAAACATAGATTTTGACTGAGATTCGAACCTGCTACCTTGCAGCAAAAAAAATATTTCAGTAGTTTTCGCATATGTGTGAGTGATTTTTCTATTATATGCCTATGCAGATCTTTTTTAACCTAAGAATACTATTGTCTGAAAATTAATCAACCATAAAAATGATATTAATTACAGAATAATAATTAAAATAAATTAATAAAAAATAATAAATAATAATAATTAAAGATCTTGTAAAAATTCGCCAGATTTTTAAAAACTCAAATGTGTAAGTGAAATTAGATTAGGATGAAAGACGAGAATTGTTTTTTGAAAGATAACTAAAAAAGAGTGATTAAAATTTCTTATTAATTAATTAATTGAAGAAAGTTCGTTAAAAAATACTTTTTCCATAAAAATTTTTAAATCGTTAATAATCAGTATCTATTTTAAACTGTATTTATATATTTTTTTATTATAAATAGAATAATGTTTGATGAAGAGTGTACGCGAAAGCTAATATTATCCGATTTTTCATTACTATTAATTCTCCTCGAAAACGTGAAGGTCATATCCACCCTCCCCGAACCTGTTTTTTTCACCCCCTACTCACACCCTCGAAGGGTTTGACAATTCCTGACTTCTTAGAGATGAGAGAGAAAATATCAGATTTTTTTTTTTTTTTTTTTTTTTTTTTAGAGATTTCCGCTACTTTTTTTAAAATATAAATTCATTTCTTACATTGCTTTTGAATAAACTCTACCCGCTTCTACACTTAGAATTTTGGCGAGATTTTAAAACAGTAATATTTTACGATACATTTAACAAGATTTTTAAAGCATTTGGCGATAAGATAATTCAGATTTGGTAAGAAACATACAATATTAATATCGAGTGAAGTAAAATTTTATCACTTGCTAACTTTTTTTCCTGGAGCGAGAACGCTTATTTTATAACCCGAATCCAGTGTTACATATTGGTAATTCGTGTTAGAGATGAGTCTACCCGTAGAGATACCTATTTTAAATCAACCGTTAACCCAATCGCGAATGGATGACAAGAATTTGTGCAAATTTCCGATATGTCCAACTTGTGATAGAACATTTTGTAAAAAGTCTAATTTAATTCGACATTTGAAGGTTCATACGGGTGTGAAACCTTTTATTTGTAATGTATGTCAAAAATCATTTAGAAGACCCGACGATTTGAAAAGACATTTAAAAATTCATGAAAAGACTCTTACAGAATATGGATGTGAACAATGCAATGAAAGTTTTAATCACAAGTATGATTTATCGATTCATGTTGTTAGAAAAAATCATAAAAAAACTTTATCTAAGCATGTTTGTGATGCATGTAGTGAAATCTTCAGATGGAAATATGAATTATTGAAACACATAAGAAAAAATCATCGAAAGCCTTCGCCCCAACATTTATGTGAATCATGTAATGAAGTATTCAATAGTAAAATTGATTTGTATTGTCATTTACATACTTCAGTCAGACATCAGTCAACACCAAAGACTGCAGAAAATTCTTCCCAAGATCCACTTAAGGAGAAAACTAAGTTTTTTAAAAGACGAAGTGCTGTTTTTGTACATACATCCACTATCTTTGACAATGAAAATAATGATATGGATTTGTTATCATTTTTTAAAAATTTAAGAACTAACATTTTAACCGAATTGAACTTTCAATTAAGTGATAAAAAAGGGATGAAATGGTTTATAGTTGTTAAACTCACCCTTAAACATTCTATGGATGGTAAAGAAGAATTTATTTCCCATCATTTGCAATCAAAAACCTTTACTACATCTTCATCAAGTGATTTGAATAATGATCTTGAAAATGCTTTCAAGATCATTAAGTAAATAAAGAACTTTCAATGAAAATTTTGTTTAAGAAAAAATTATTTGAAGTAACATTCATCTTTAAAAAATAAATAAATAAAAATAAAAATAAGTTGATCAATGTAAAAAACTGAAAAATTCACCGTTTGAAAAGAAGTCTTAATAAGTTTAAGAAAACATCGTAACATATTGTATCATATTTTACCTCTATCATTTTTCAGAAGTTACTTTTCTGCAAAAAATAGCTGATGTCAAAAATTTCTCTACCTAAAACAGTTATACTTTAGATATAACTTTTTGGAATCTTCTTATCACTATCATTGAACATACGTGTATACTTAAAAATTTTTACAAAGTGGTATATACTTATAAATTTTCTTTAAATTTCCTTATACTCGTTAAAATATTGTAAGTTTTTTTTTTTCAAGTTTTGTATTATAGTACTAGAAATTTTGCAACATTCTTAAAATAATATAAGTTTCTGAACATAGTGATAATTAGAAATTACCATTTTTGAGTTTTTAACGCGATCTGGAATCGAACCTGACACTTCCCTAATGACAACGTTAGAATTTTTTGTAATTCATCATAGTGAAATTCCTCACATCATATGCTACATTCACTCAGTTTTTCTTTACAGATAGCAAGTTTGTAAATGATGTAAGCTAACTTTGAAAAATTCAGAGTTGAAAAAATATTAATATATGTTTTATTAAATACATCCACCTTCACAGATGCATACTTAAGTTTTCTAAGTGTATGTAAACATACTTAAAAAATATTATAACCAAGTATTCTAGATTACAAATATATGTATACTTTAAAAATTTTACAAAACTTTTAGAAATTAAGATAATTTATTCTTGAATAAAAATATAAGAAACCCATTTTCACAATAAAAAGATTGAAAATGTAAGATGAAATCACAAAATTACCAACATAAGATACTGCAAGTATTTAAAAAATAATGAAGTATTAAATTTTAATGTTTCACATGTGTTAATAACGCATCTTATTTTACAAAGTACTAAGTTTTTTAATCATTCAGTTTGAAGTTTTTCAAACATATGCTTATAAACCGAAATTTTTGTGAATGAAATATTTTTCACACAAAGTATTTTAGAAAAAATATCATCTGAGAAATTAATTAACTTATTTTTAGAATAAAAATATAGGAAACTTGTTTTTTCTAATGATAAGAATGAAAATGTAAGATAAAATCTCATTCTTACCAACATAAGAGGCTGCAAGTATTTAAAAAATTATGAAGTATGTAATTTTAATGTTTCGCATGTCTTAATAACGCCTCTTATTTTACAAAGTACTAAGTTTTTTAAAGTCATTTAGTTTGAAGTTTTTCACACATATGCTTATAAACGAAATTTTTTGTAAATGAAAAATTTTTACACAAATTATTTTAATACAAATACTATCTCAGAAAAATTAACTTTTTCTTTTTAGATTGAAAATGTAAGATAAAAATCTAACACTTATCAAATTTAGAAGCTGCAGATGTATAATGAAATCATGAAGTTGAAACTTTAAGTATTAACAACCTACATTCTTTGAAAATACTAAACCACAAGTTTCGACAAATCTATAAACAACTGTTAAAAAACATAGATATTAGAATATTTTTTACCCTAAAATGTTTAACGTAGATGGTACATCCATAAAAATACAGAGTGAAAGTGTGCAAATTATCTGTTTAGACATGCCGATAAACTAGAATTTTCCACAAGATTCGACTATTATAGCAAGGTATGGGATAATATTTGGCTAAATTTCCACTAATATTGGCGATAGTTATAAAAATTTGGCATGAAATAAGAGAATTTGACGTAAATTCTTAAGTAAAACTGATGAACGAAGAAAAAATTTGAATTAGTTACAATCTTTTCTCGCTGTAGAGTTGTCTAAGTTCTCATACTTAGTAGTTTTTAAAGTTTTACTTTTAGAGTGATTTTTTATACTTTGCTAAACTGAAGTACAAAATGGATAATACTTTACCGTGTGAGGAGACACACGTTTCTGTTCAACAAACCCCTTCATCAAGTTTTGAGGATGAGAAGTTATCTAAACTTTTTATTTGTCCAACTTGTAAGAAGTCATTTTTAAAAAAATCCTATCTTACTAGACATGTGAATGTTCACAATGACATTAAACCTAATATTTGTTACGTGTGTGAGAAAGGATTTGTTAATTTACATCGTTTAAAAAGACATATGGAAACCCATAGAAAAATTTCCATAAGATACAAATGTGAATATTGTATTGAAAATTTCAATCGCAAGTGTGATTTATTTAAACATAAGAGATTATTTCATCAAAAAGTCTTACCTGAACATCTATGTATTATTTGTAAAGATGCTTTTAAACACAAGTATGAATTGGAAAAACACAAGAGGGTGCATTATCGTAAACCTGAGTATCTATGTGAGGAATGTTCTATAACCTTTCCAACTAAACATGCTTTTTCAAACCATAAGCGAAAAAGTCATACAGGGTGACAAGAAATAACTTGGACGAAGTTTCAAAAGAAATATCTGTAACTACCACTAAAGTTATAAATTTATTTCATTGTCATTTATTATTAGTATTGATCCTAGAAAGCGACTAAACAGGTGTAAGTAAGTTAGTTGTGAGATAACAATTATGGTTAACAAACGATCCGCTATACTTGAATTACATAAGCAAGGAAAGAAATAATGTGAATTGTTCAACTATTAAAAGTGCCTAAGCAGACGGTTTCATACACAATCAAAAGGTTTAAAGAACTCGGAAATGATGGTGACAGGCCAGGAAGAGGAAGAAAATGCACAGTTAACACATCAAGAAACTGAAAAGTTATCAAAAACCGAGTTCAACGAAATCCTAGGATTTCAATGAGAAAGGTTGCTAGAGAGATGAAAATCAACAGAGAAACCGCACGTTTGATGGCAAGAGTAGAGCTTAGTCTTCGCCCTTACAAAATGAAAGAGGCTCAAAAGCTAACAGCAGAGAACAAACGCACAAGACTTCAAAAGTGTAAGGAACTGTTAAAGCGGGCCGCAGGTAATCGATGGCAAACATTTGTCTTCACAGATGAGAAACTGTTCTCGATTGAACAAGCTCACAATAGCCATAATGATAGAGTTTGGTCAGCAGAAGCACCTGGACCTTCTTCCATTGTTGAACGACGTCAACGACCCCAATCTGTAATGGTTTGGGGTGGGATATGTGCTAGTGGGAAAACACCACTTGTTTTTGTTGATCAAGGGATAAAGATTAATCAATAAACATATCGCAAACTAATTTTCGAAGATGTCGTCTTACCTTGGTCGCAAAAGTTCTTTGGAAACAAAAGATGAACATTCCAACAGGATTCCGCACCTGCACACAGAGCTCAAAGCACTCAAGATTGGTGCAAGACAAATTTTCCTGACTTCATTGGAGCTCAAGAATGGCCACCGTATTCCCCAAATTTGAACCCAATGGATTATACTGTTTGGTCCATCTTGGAGACAAGGGTGTGTGCTAAACCTCATAAAACTTTGGCATCCCTAAAGAAATCCTTATGCAAAGAATGGGATAAAATATCAGTAAGTCAGTTGCGGCCCATAGCCGAAAATTTTGTGACACGTTTAAAGCTCTGTATTAAGGCTAAATGTAGCCACTTTGAAAATTTGTAAATATGTTAGACAAAATAATGTATTCATATTTATTTTGAAGTTTGGTTGTAATATTTTCATTAGCATTAAAGTTATAATGTATCACGTGTGTCCAAGTTATTTCTTGTCACCCTGTAAAAAGACTTTACATACATACTGCTGTGACGAATGTACTGATACTTTTTCAAACAAACGACATTTTTTAAAACATAAAAGAAATATGCATAAAAAATCTTCAATGCAAACTAGATGTGATGAATGTAGTGAAACTTTTCAGTGTAAGTATGAATTTTTACAACATAAGAGAAAGAATCATCTTAAAGACTTTAACATAGGTAGAAATTGTAATGAACGAAGTACTAACAATGAATTACCAACAGTTAATAATGACAGTGAGAATCCAGACTTGTTAAATTTTTTGGATAATTTTCACATTGAATGTGTGAATGGTGTTTTTGACTTACCTTCCAACAACTTTCAGAATGAAAATATAGACTTAGACTTAAAAATTTTTTTGAACAATTCGAATGTGAAATATACAAGAGGAAATAATATTGATGGTTTATCTACCAAAGATGAAAATAAGGACTTAAATAATTTTAACCTGATACAAACTGATTTACCTCTAGTAAACTATGACAATGAAAGTCTGAACTTGTTAAATTTTTCGTATAACTTTAATCCCAAATGCTTAAATGTTTTTTCTGCTAACAACGAAAATATGAATTCGAATAATTTTAGTGCGAAGGAAAATGAGTTAGTGACAGATAACTTTAACAATGAAAATCTAGACTTGCTAAATTTTTCGAATAACTTTAATACTGAATGTATGAACGATATCCCAACAATATAGATTTGCTGTCTTGTATTATTGTGAATGAATTTCGAATAAAAAGATTTCAATGAAAATGGTTTGTTTGAATTTTTATCACAAAAGCACAAAATAATATTTTCTATTAGAATACAAACTGAAGTGTCATCTTTTTTTAAATAAAAACATGTAAAAAGTTTACTTGTGTATTAACGATATACTTTTTCATTACTGTAGTAGAATTGATTGACTATAATATTTAAACACTAAGTAAAAATTATGCACAATAGTAGTTTTATAAACTATCAAACTTACATCGAAGAAGAAAAAACTTGTAAAATTGTTTTACCACTCAACTGTAAAGTACTTGTGAAAATCTTAAATGAATTTATCTTATTAACAATTTTCCTGAAAAACTAACTTATAAAAATTTGAGATATAATTATGAAGTTAGTATTTTCCTAAGTATCACGTTTGAATCTTACTTTGAATAATCATCATCAAAGTGTTTTGTACTTTAACTAAAATCACAATCTCTATTCCAAAGAGTGTAAAAATAATGTTATAGTAACAACTTAAACTTTTATATATAGATACTTTCACGATTGTATTTTAACTTTTTTATTTTTTAGAATACAGAAAATATTTTGTAAGAGTTGTGAAAGCTTAATTTTAGAAGTTTGTGAAATTTCACAAAAATTTTGTAAACATTTTTGTCAAATGTTTTCTTTATGTCACATCACTTAGAATAATTTAACTGTTTTTAGTAGGATTACTACCACAAAACATTAAGTTAGAAAATTTTTAGATAAAACTTATAAGTTATGAAAAACCATATGTGAAGTAATAACAAACGGTGTATATAATTTCAAGTTTAGACATGGTTGAACAGGTTTCAGGAGACACTAAAACCTGTAGCTGACGTCATAACCCCTGTGACGCAACTTTTCCCTTACCACTACGTCACAAATGTATAATTTAACAAAAAGTACTTATGTTTACCCACAATTCCTGTCTTGTATTATTTTACTTTGTGTATAAAATCAATGATCTGTAAAAAACTTTGTCGTTTTTATACACTTTGAAGTAAAAATTTTCTCCATAAACATCAAATTATATTTTACAAGTATGAATTGATATGTATTTGTTTTAAATATCTCTAAGTTACATTATACCAAAGTATAATTTCTAATATTGTATCAATTCTCACTTTACAAAAATTAACTTGTATGCATTTCTAGGTCTTTAATAAAAATCTTTAATTTTTTATCTCAAAGACTTTAAACTATTCGAGTTGTCTGTAGCTTAAGTGCAATCCAATACTATTTGCAAATCTCAAAGAAAGTATTTTAAGATTACTTTGCTAAAATTTACTAAGTATTATAATATTTTTCAGTTATTAAACGAAAAATTGTGTAAAATTTACTAAGTGTTTCACTAAAGAAGTGAATTACACTAAAAAGTTTTGACAAGAAATACTAAATTCACTAAGTCACATACTCGTATACATACACACACATACACACACACATATGCTTGTAATTATAATCATTATGAAATATTGTTAAATATTTTTTAACAATCTAAAATTAACAATTTTTTATTTATTTATTTTTTTATTTTATTTTATTTTATTTTTATTTTTATTTTATTTTTTAATTTGTTTTTGTAATAATGTTTTAAAGATTTCTCAATGTTTTAAAGATTTCTCTTATATTGTGTGTATGTATACGAGTATGTGACTTAGTGAATTTAGTATTTCTTGTCAAAACTTTTTAGTGTAATTCACTTCTTTAGTGAAACACTTAGTAAATTTTACACAATTTTTCGTTTAATAACTGAAAAATATTATAATACTTAGTAAATTTTAGCAAAGTAATCTTAAAATACTTTCTTTGAGATTTGCAAATAGTATTGGATTGCACTTAAGCTACAGACAACTCGAATAGTTTAAAGTCTTTGAGATAAAAAATTAAAGATTTTTATTAAAGACCTAGAAATGCATACAAGTTAATTTTTGTAAAGTGAGAATTGATTAAATATTAGAAATTATACTTTGGTGTAATGTAACTTAGAGATATTTAAAACAAATACATATCAATTCATACTTGTAAAATATAATTTGATGTTTATGGAGAAAATTTTTACTTCAAAGTGTATAAAAACGACAAAGTTTTTTACAGATCATTGATTTTATACACAAAGTAAAATAATACAAGACAGGAATTGTGGGTAAACATAAGTACTTTTTGTTAAATTATACATTTGTGACGTAGTGGTAAGGGAAAAGTTGCGTCACAGGGGTTATGACGTCAGCTACAGGTTTTAGTGTCTCCTGAAACCTGTTCAACCATGTCTAAACTTGAAATTATATACACCGTTTGTTATTACTTCACATATGGTTTTTCGTAACTTATAAGTTTTATCTAAAAATTTTCTAACTTAATGTTTTGTGGTAGTAATCCTACTAAAAACAGTTAAATTATTCTAAGTGATGTGACATAAAGAAAACATTTGACAAAAATGTTTAAAAAATTTTTGTGAAATTTCACAAACTTCTAAAATTAAGCTTTCACAACTCTTACAAAATATTTTCTGTATTCTAGAAAATAAAAAAGTTAAAATAATATCGTGAAAGTATCTATATATAAAAGTTTAAGTTGTTACTATAACATTATTTTTACACTCTTTGGAATAGAGATTGTGATTTTAGTTAAAGTACAAAACACTTTGATGATGCATATTCAAAGTAAGATTCAAACGTGATACTTAGGAAAATACTAACTTCATAATTATATCTAAAATTTTTATAAGTTAGTTTTTCAGGAAAATTGTTAATAAGATAAATTCATTTAAGATTTTCACAAGTACTTTACAGTTGAGTGGTAAAACAATTTTACAAGTTTTTTCTTCTTCGATGTAAGTTTGATAGTTTATAAAACTACTATTGTGCATAATTTTTACTTTGTGTTTAAATATTATAGTCAATCAATTCTAGTACAGTAATGAAAAAGTATATCGTTAATACACAAGTAAACTTTTTACATGTTTTTATTTAAAAAAAGATGACACTTCAGTTTGTATTCTAATAGAAAATATTATTTTGTGCTTTTGTGATAAAAATTCAAACAAACCATTTTCATTGAAATCTTTTTATTCGAAATTCATTCACAATAATACAAGACAGCAAATCTATATTGTTGGGATATCGTTCATACATTCAGTATTAAAGTTATTCGAAAAATTTAGCAAGTCTAGATTTTCATTGTTAAAGTTATCTGTCACTAACTCATTTTCCTTCGCACTAAAATTATTCGAATTCATATTTTCGTTGTTAGCAGAAAAAACATTTAAGCATTTGGGATTAAAGTTATACGAAAAATTTAACAAGTTCAGACTTTCATTGTCATAGTTTACTAGAGGTAAATCAGTTTGTATCAGGTTAAAATTATTTAAGTCCTTATTTTCATCTTTGGTAGATAAACCATCAATATTATTTCCTCTTGTATATTTCACATTCGAATTGTCAAAAAAAATTTTTTAAGTCTAAGTCTATATTTTCATTCTGAAAGTTGTTGGAAGGTAAGTCAAAAACACCATTCACACATTCAATGTGAAAATTATCCAAAAAATTTAACAAGTCTGGATTCTCACTGTCATTATTAACTGTTGGTAATTCATTGTTAGTACTTCGTTCATTACAATTTCTACCTATGTTAAAGTCTTTAAGATGATTCTTTCTCTTATGTTGTAAAAATTCATACTTACACTGAAAAGTTTCACTACATTCATCACATCTAGTTTGCATTGAAGATTTTTTATGCATATTTCTTTTATGTTTTAAAAAATGTCGTTTGTTTGAAAAAGTATCAGTACATTCGTCACAGCAGTATGTATGTAAAGTCTTTTTATGACTTTTTCGCTTATGGTTTGAAAAAGCATGTTTAGTTGGAAAGGTTATAGAACATTCCTCACATAGATACTCAGGTTTACGATAATGCACCCTCTTGTGTTTTTCCAATTCATACTTGTGTTTAAAAGCATCTTTACAAATAATACATAGATGTTCAGGTAAGACTTTTTGATGAAATAATCTCTTATGTTTAAATAAATCACACTTGCGATTGAAATTTTCAATACAATATTCACATTTGTATCTTATGGAAATTTTTCTATGGGTTTCCATATGTCTTTTTAAACGATGTAAAGTAACAAATCCTTTCTCACACACGTAACAAGTATTAGGTTTAATGTCATTGTGAACCTTCACATGTCTAGTAAGATAGGATTTTTTTAAAAATGACTTCTTACAAGTTGGACAAATAAAAAGTTTAGATAACTTCTCATCCTCAAAACTTGATGAAGGGGTTTGTTGAACAGAAACGTGTGTCTCCTCACACGGTAAAGTATTATCCATTTTGTACTTCAGTTTAGCAAAGTATAAAAAATCCCTCTAAAAGTAAAACTTTAAAAACTACTAAGTATGAGAACTTAGACAACTCTACAGCGAGAAAAGATTGTAACTAGTTCAAATTTTTTCGTCGTTCATCAGTTTTACTTAAGAATTTACGTCAAATTCTCTTATTTCATGCCAAATTTTTATAACTATCGCCAATATTAGTGGAAATTTAGCCAAATATTATCCCATACCTTGCTATAATAGTCGAATCTTGTGGAAAATTCTAGTTTATCGGCATGTCTAAACAGATAATTTGCACACTTTCACTCTGTATTTTTATGGATGTACCATCTACGTTAAACATTTTAGGGTAAAAAATATTCTAATATCTATGTTTTTTAACAGTTGTTTATAGATTTGTCGAAACTTGTGGTTTAGTATTTTCAAAGAATGTAGGTTGTTAATACTTAAAGTTTCAAGTTCATGATTTCATTATACATCTGCAGCTTCTAAATTTGATAAGTGTTAGATTTTTATCTTACATTTTCAATCTAAAAAGAAAAAGTTAATTTTTCTGAGATAGTATTTGTATTAAAATAATTTGTGTAAAAATTTTTCATTTACAAAAAATTTCGTTTATAAGCATATGTGTGAAAAACTTCAAACTAAATGACTTTAAAAAACTTAGTAGTTTGTAAAATAAGAGGCGTTATTAAGACATGCGAAACATTAAAATTACATACTTCATAATTTTTTAAATACTTGCAGTCTCTTATGTTGGTAAGAATGAGATTTTATCTTACATTTTCATTCTTATCATTAGAAAAAACAAGTTTCCTATATTTTTATTCTAAAAATAAGTTAATTAATTTCTCAGATGATATTTTTTCTAAAATACTTTGTGTGAAAAATATTTCATTCACAAAAATTTCGGTTTATAAGCATATGTTTGAAAAACTTCAAACTGAATGATTAAAAAACTTTGTACTTTGTAAAATAAGATGCGTTATTAACACATGTGAAACATTAAAATTTAATACTTCATTATTTTTTAAATACTTGCAGTATCTTATGTTGGTAATTTTGTGATTTCATCTTACATTTTCAATCTTTTTATTGTGAAAATGGGTTTCTTATATTTTTATTCAAGAATAAATTATCTTAATTTCTAAAAGTTTTGTAAAATTTTTAAAGTATACATATATTTGTAACCTAGAATACTTGGTTATAATATTTTTTAAGTATGTTTACATACACTTAGAAAACTTAAGTATGCATCTGTGAAGGTGGAAGTATTTAATAAAACATATATTAATATTTTTTCAACTCTGAATTTTTCAAAGTTAGCTTACATCATTTACAAACTTGCTATCTGTAAAGAAAAACTGAGTGAATGTAGCATATGATGTGAGGAATTTCACTATGATGAATTACAAAAAATTCTAACGTTGTCATTAGGGAAGTGTCAGGTTCGATTCCAGATCGCGTTAAAAACTCAAAAATGGTAATTTCTAATTATCACTATGTTCAGAAACTTATATTATTTTAAGAATGTTGCAAAATTTCTAGTACTATAATACAAAACTTGAAAAAAAAAAACTTATAATATTTTAACGAGTATAAGGAAATTTAAAGAAAATTTATAAGTAAATACCACTTTGTAAAAATTTTTAAGTATACACGTATGTTCAATGATAGTGATAAGAAGATTCCAAAAAGTTATATCTAAAGTATAACTGTTTTAGGTAGAGAAATTTTTGACATCAGCTATTTTTTGCAGAAAAGTAACTTCTGAAAAATGATAGAGGTAAAATATGATACAATATGTTACGATATTTTCTTAAACTTATTAAGACTTCTTTTCAAACGGTGAATTTTTCAGTTTTTTACATTGATCAACTTATTTTTATTTTTATTTATTTATTTTTTAAAGATGAATGTTACTTCAAATAATTTTTTCTTAAACAAAATTTTCATTGAAAGTTCTTTATTTACTTAATGATCTTGAAAGCATTTTCAAGATCATTATTCAAATCACTTGATGAAGATGTAGTAAAGGTTTTTGATTGCAAATGATGGGAAATAAATTCTTCTTTACCATCCATAGAATGTTTAAGGGTGAGTTTAACAACTATAAACCATTTCATCCTTTTTTTATCACTTAATTGAAAGTTCAATTCGGTTAAAATGTTAGTTCTTAAATTTTTAAAAAATGATAACAAATCCATATCATTATTTTCATTGTCAAAGATAGTGGATGTATGTACAAAAACAGCACTTCGTCTTTTAAAAAACTTAGTTTTCTCCTTAAGTGGATCTTGGGAAGAATTTTCTGCAGTCTTTGGTGTTGACTGATGTCTGACTGAAGTATGTAAATGACAATACAAATCAATTTTACTATTGAATACTTCATTACATGATTCACATAAATGTTGGGGCGAAGGCTTTCGATGATTTTTTCTTATGTGTTTCAATAATTCATATTTCCATCTGAAGATTTCACTACATGCATCACAAACATGCTTAGATAAAGTTTTTTTATGATTTTTTCTAACATGAATCGATAAATCATACTTGTGATTAAAACTTTCATTGCATTGTTCATTGCATATTCTTTAAGAGTCTTTTCATGAATTTTTAAATGTCTTTTCAAATTGTCGGGTCTTCTAAATGATTTTTGACATACATTACAAATAAAAGGTTTCACACCCGTATGAACCTTCAAATGTCGAATTAAATTAGACTTTTTACAAAATGTTCTATCACAAGTTGGACATATCGGAAATTTGCACAAATTCTTGTCATCCATTCGCGATTGGGTTAACGGTTGATTTAAAATAGGTATCTCTACGGGTAGACTCATCTCTAACACGAATTACCAATATGTAACACTGGATTCGGGTTATAAAATAAGCGTTCTCGCTCCAGGAAAAAAAGTTAGCAAGTGATAAAATTTTACTTCACTCGATATTAATATTGTATGTTTCTTACCAAATCTGAATTATCTTATCGCCAAATGCTTTAAAAATCTTGTTAAATGTATCGTAAAATATTACTGTTTTAAAATCTCGCCAAAATTCTAAGTGTAGAAGCGGGTAAAGTTTATTCAAAAGTAATGTAAGAAATGAATTTATATTAAGGTAGCGGAAATCTATAAAAAAAAAAAAAAAAAAAAAAAAATCTGATATTTTTCTCTCTCATCTCTAAGAAGTCAGGAATTGTCAAACCCTTCGAGAGTGTGAGTAGGGGGTGAAAAAAACAGGTTCGGGGAGTGTGGATATGACCTTCACGTTTTCGAGGAGAATTAATAGTAATGAAAAATCGGATAATATTAGCTTTCGCGTACACTCTTCATCAAACATTATTCTATTTATAATAAAAAAATATATAAATACAGTTTAAAATAGATACTGATTATTAACGATTTAAAAATTTTTATGGAAAAAGTATTTTTTAACGAACTTTCTTCAATTAATTAATTAATAAGAAATTTTAATCATTCTTTTTTAGTTATCTTTCAAAAAACAATTCTCGTCTTTCATCCTAATCTAATTTCACTTACACATTTGAGTTTTTAAACATCTGGCGAATTTTTACAAGATCTTTAATTATTATTTTTTATTATTTTTTATTAATTTATTTTAATTATTATTCTGTAATTAATATCATTTTTATGGTTGATTAATTTTCAGACAATAGTATTCTTAGGTTAAAAAAGATCTGCATAGGCATATAATAGAAAAATCACTCACACATATGCGAAAACTACTGAAATATTTTTTTTGCTGCAAGGTAGCAGGTTCGAATCTCAGTCAAAATCTATGTTTCTAAACTTTCTTTCATTCTTTATAGTTAATTTTTGCTTTCATTACCTTTTTTTCGGAAAATATTTGATGATTTTTTACAAGAAGATCCTTAATTAATATTTTTCTTAATTATTATTCTCTAATTAATATCATTAAAACGATTGAATTCTTTTCGGACAATAGCATTCATAGTTTTAAAAGAACATTGCAGACATATACTATAAAAATAACTCACACACACGCGAAAACTACTGAAATATTTTTATTGCAAGGTGTCGGTTCGAACCCCAGTCAAACCTCTCTATTTCTTACATACTCTATTCGCATTTGTATATTTTATTCATTCCTTATTTATTTCGCATTTTTTAAATTTCTTAATTAATTTCTTAATTAATTTCTTAATTAACCTCCTAATTAATTTTCTAATTACTCACAAACAATATCCTGCTTTTTTCATTCTACCGAAAACATCGCTTTAAAACCATCATCACCTTTTACAAAAATCACTCATTAATTTTTTTAATTAAATTTCCTCATTAATACCCTCGTCACGTTTCACGATTAAGCCAGAGGAGGTTGCTCCGAGCTCCGCAAAGGTCGTGAACATGATTGACACGCTCCGAGCTCCGCGTGACACCCGCACGACTTGCCGGTGCCTCCGTGCCTCACCCGCATGGGCTAGAACCGGCCTTTCTTACCTACTCTTATCAGTTTCCAGGCATAAAAGGTTTATAGAAATTGGAGTTCTCACAGACGCAGAGGCAAATAGAAGAATAGATGTCATAATTACTGTTAAAGGGTGATGGAAAGTATTAAAAATAACACCACACAACTAAATATGTACTTCCAACAATTTCGAATTGTATTCTTTTAATATATCTGAAATTTATGTGTGACCTTGTAAAACAATCGTTAGTGTTAATCTTGTCATATTTTATACATATATGTTAAAAAACATTTTTTTTTTTTTTTTTTTTTTGTGCATATGTATAAAATATATGAATTTCATTGTTTTCTGCAGTACCAGGGTATAAAAATATGGTATATAGAAGTACCTCTCGCATAACATAACGTATTGGAATTCCCTTGGATGTCCTTGTACCAATACCAGTGGTGTTATTTATTCTATTTTCAATACAGAACATGCCATAGTGAATTTGAGTAATGTATATTATTTTAAAACATAGTAAGAAGTAAGAGCGCGGATATTGAATGGAAACACATACATACAAATCGAAATCATAACCACTTTTTAATTTTGTTAAAAATGATGAAAAAGAAAGAAAAAACTGATCAAAATTCACCATGTTATAAAGGGTTAAACACTTTTACTTATGTGATTAACGTACGATTTCCATTTAGAATAACTATTAACGGACTAAAGATATACTGAAACTTTAAGTATTGTGTTTAGATTTCATTTCTCGAAATAATATCGAGAATAAATCAAACCTAATATTTGAACATTTTACTGGTTTACCTGAGCGTGTTGATTGGAAAAACTAATAATTTTACTACGAAATATTTAAATTAAAAAAAAATATTGTATATAATTCCTAGTTCTGTGAGCTAAATTAATAAGCAAACAAACAGATAAAATAAAGTAAATAAATGCTCTAGTTTTAAGCAGCTATAAATCGAATACTTTTGAATCTACAATTTTTTTTTCACAGTATTACGTAAAGGAACATTTATTAAATTTAACTGTAACTCTAATAGTAACATTGTCGAACCAAACGGGTTTGTAAAAATTTAAAATTCACAATTTTTATAGGAATGAATTAATTGACATAAAATTTTTGTTTGACAGTAGATTTTAAAATTTCAATTTTTTTTTTCATCGTGTATTTGGGACTGAATGATAATCCCATCAGTGATCGAGAGTCCTTGTTTTCAATGACGAGATGTGCCTGGTTGTTCGAACCCAGATCGCGCTCGTCTGCCTAACCCTAACCATTCGGCGTTTTCGTCGGTTTTTACGAAATTTGTGTGAGTTCGCGTTAAGACCCTTTACAAAGACCCTCATTAACGGCATTCCGTGCAGTCCTAGGAACCTCGAGTAGTTAATTCATTTGAACTCCAATACTAACACCATATAATTTGTGACAAGTGGTTGGAATTGTTAGCCATTCAGATAGCAATACTACTGGTCACCCTCAGCATAACACATTTAGACCATTACAATACTTTCAGAAAACTCTCTTTCATTTGTACTGTTAGACAGTCGCCGAGTCGAGGTAATGCTTTCTTATATCACCTTCTTCCATCACTCTTAAAATTCATAAAAAAAAAAAAAAAAAAAAAAAAGATTTAGAAGGCGAAACATTTTTGCATTTCGAAATACGTTTTATTTACTAACGGTTTAGAAAGACACCAATAGTAAGGTACATCATGTACATAAGACATTCAAGCCATTACACTATTTTTTGGAAGACTCACTTTTTTTCGTACCGTTAGACAAGACGCCGAGTCTAGGCAATGCTCTTTTATATCATCTTCTCCCATCACTCTTAAAATTCACTCTCCTCAAAAGATGCAAATCTGAACTCTTTCACTCAACATAGAAAAAAGAAATCGAGAAAGAGTTGCTGTTAATCAAATTCTCGAAGAAGTTCTTGAAAAGTCTTTCCTAGCAGAGCATTCAGTCATACACACTTCGACACGCATACTCAATAACGCTTCTTTCATAAATCAAAACATTAAATCCTTAACGACGGATTCTGACTCTTTTCTTTTTTCGTCTCTTTTGATCTCTGTTACGGTCTCCACGAGACACTTTATTTTCTCCCCCTTCTCCTATGCAAATATCGGATGCTCCTCTGCGAATATTAAGTGAATGTGCATGCAGATGCCAATTATTTAATGGTCTGTAAGAAGGCAAATGGTTTGACCCCTCCCTCCCCGTCGAAGGGTACATTGCGTGCGCTGCTCGCGAAGCATTCTCGTGACGGATCATAGTGGATTGATCCATCAACATAATGAAATCATCAAGACGAACTTAAGTGAATATCGGAGTGATGAACGGATACAAACAAGAAAGCAGCTCCGCCAATTTTGGCGATTCCGCTGCCAAAGTTAAATTCATGTAATTGTATAATTTAAAAGAAATTAAATAGTCAAAAATACACCAAAGGTCGAAGTTAAAAAAAGATTTTGAAATAGCTATATCAGAATTGAATAATAAATAGACCATAAATATAAAAAGAAATGAATTAGATTTTTTAAATAAAATAATAACAATAATAAATTTGAGAGTTGTACTTTGCCTGTTAACAATAACTTCTTATTTAATTATTAAAAAAATCTTCTTTTATAGTTATCTTTTTTATAGTTATTATTAGTAGTAGTAGTATTTAAGTACAATGATTCGCCTTTTTCTTATACTACACTAATTTCTTTTATTTATCGCTAAAATTAGCTAATTATACTGTTAAATACTACATGGTTTCACCAAAAAAAAAAAAAAAAAAAAAAAAGAAGAAGAAGATAAAAAAGAAAGAAGAAGAAGAAAATTATTTCATACCGCAACAGTAAAATGTTTCATATTATATACAATCATCAACGTAAATGAAGGCACAGATTCTCATTTAGACATTTTTGTGAATTATCTAAATAAATACTTCGTGAATTATTTTAGAAATTTAAAGGTAAAAAAACATGTTAAACCTCATATATCCTAATGAATTTTTTGTCCCGAAGGCTAAAAGGAAATTCTTTACAAATTAAGAAAAAAAAAAAGATAATATTAGAAATCCTCCTATAAAAAATAAATAAATAAATAATAATATAAAATAAATAAGCATCGCTTAAAACTAATTATAGCTGTAGTATATGATAATGAGCCTTTTTTTTTTTTACTATAGATATAAATTTGTATGAGAGTAGCACGTATGTACTCGGGGATATAAAGGTTTCTTTAACAACATCGACAATTTTTCAAATGTTTCTGGTTTATAACATTCAGAATTTTAAAACCAAAGTAATGTCATTTTTAGAAAATTTGGCATACTACATTAGACACAACATACTGCAATCATACTGTAAAAATATTAAATATTTGATGAAATACAAACATTTTTACTAAATAATTTTTTACTGCACATGCGCAAACACTAACAAAACGTTTTTTGGATAACTTACTAGCAAAATGCATAGAATGTACTCTCTCTCTCTCTAAAAATTAAGTGTCTCTCTATAAAATAAGTATCGTTAAAATTCAGAAAGACGTTGTTAATAAAAAAGTTGAATTTTAAGCATTTTCAAAAGATGCAAAATGCTAAGGAGGTTTTATCATTATTTTCATTTTAAAACAACGTAAAATCATAGACATGAGTTAATCAAAATGATAATATGGGTAAAAACTTTTAACATTTTTCATCTTATTGAAGGTATTTATAATTAAACGGGTCTGTCGACGATATTTTCGATAATTTCATGAAACATATATAGCATAAAAATAAGGATTCACAAAACGTTTATTTGGAAGAAATAACATGCGATCATAAGAGTGAAATACCGTGAATTGACAACACGTAATATTTGACAGCAATTTTTTTTTTTTTTTTTTTTTTAAGTAAAAGGGTTGTTTTCTATATATTTTTACTGAATAATGCATTTAAATTTATTTACTTCCATGCTAATTACATTTATTTTGTACATAATTTTAACACAAGTTAATACCACAATTAAAATTCATTTTTACTTATTTCTTTACTTATTTACTTCAAAACTGCTTTCGTTTCTAGTCTAAAGATAAAATGATTAATTAATATCTGTCAACCAGATTGGTTAACATCTATTGATCATTTGATTGGTCACTTGATGATTATATAAGAGTTAATTTATAAACGGTGTTGCCATTTTCTCTGTTGTTGCTCTCTCTCTCCATTGCTCTCTGTTGTTGCCATTTCCTTGTCTCTTGTTCACATTCCCCTGCCTACCAGAAATCTAGAGAAATCAATTTTTAAGTTTTTACAAAGAGAGAGAAAAAAAAATAAATCTGGAGTGACTCCACTCGACTTTTCCGAACATTGAGTAATTAGCAGTTTTGTAGATAAAGTAAAGAAAGAGGAGTTGTGTTAAACAAACAAAAGAGAGAAAACCATAATAGAATGTTTGAGTATTTTTCTCCATATATTATACGACGTTTTATTTAACGCTACTGAACTTTGAGCCCATAGATCATAATGATGAAGAATTTTTCGTTGTGTCCCTGTAAATCCTTAAAATGCTAGATTCCCCAAGATGCTTATAGTTAGTGCAACAGTGATTTATAATATTCATATAAATTTTCAGCTCCATTGAATAAGACGTTTAGATGCTATCGCACTTTTAAAAATTTGGTCCCATAGGCCATAATGATAAAGAATTTTTCTTTGTGTCCCTGTAAAAAAACTATAAGTGCTAGATTCTCCAAAATCTGTACCGATTGAGTATCTGTGACCTATAATATGTGTATAAATTTTTTGCTCAATTGAATAAGGCGTTAAGATGCTATTGCACTTTTAAGATTTTGGGCCCATAAGCCATAATGATAAAGAATTTTTCTTTGTGTCCTTGTAAAAAAAACTATAAGTGCTAGATTCATTAAAATCAATAGGGTTCGTGCTACGGTGGCTTGCAACATGCGTACGAACTTACAGCTCTTTCGAGCAAAGCGTTTAGACGCTAGCGTGTTCACTCACACATACACACACACATACTTACACACGTACATACACACACACATACATACATCATCGTAAAAATAGTGAAAACGGACTCAAGGGACCTCGAAATGTAAAGAAACATTAAAATTTCAAATTCGGATTTTGACATGATTACAATACATTCCTCACTATAGTATTCGGAAAGTGAAAAAGAAAAGAAAAAAAAAAGGCAAGAAAATAACAAGAAAAAATCGATGACTATGTTTTATTGCTTAAAATTATTACCGTAAACTCTCGATTATCCCCGAACAGATTATCCGCGACACCCATTTTTCTTGCCTTTTTTGCTATTACAAATTACGATGAATTTAAAAATAGTAACTTATACAATTAGAACAATTACATTTCATAGAAAAAAAAATCTGGAGTGACTCCACTCGACTTTCCGAACATTGAGTAATTAACAGTTTTGTAGATAAAGTAAAGAAAGAGTAGTTGTTAAACAAACAAAAGAGAGAAAACCATAATAGAGTGTTTGAGTATTTTTCTCCATCTATTACACGTTGTTTTATTTAACGCTACTGAACTTTGAGCCCATAGATCATAATGACAAAGAAATTTTCGTTGTGTCCTTGTAAAAACCTATAAATGTTAGATTCACCAAAATGCTTATAGTTAGTGCAACAGTGATTTATAATACTCATATAAATTTTCAGATGAATTCAATAAGGCGTTTAGATGCTATCGTACTTTTAAAAATTTAGTCCCATAGGCCATAATGATAAAGAATTTTTCTTTGTGTCCCTGTAAAAAAACTGTAAGTGCTAGATTCACCGAAATCTATACAGTTAGTTCAACTGTGATCTATAACATGTGTACAATTTTTTTGCTCGGATTAATAAGGCGTTTAGACACTATCACATTTTTAAAAATTTGGCCCCATAGGCATAATGATAAAGAATTTTTCTTTGTATCCCTGTAAAAAAACTATAAGTGCTAGATTCTCCAAAATCTATACAGATTGAGTATTTGTGATGCATAATATGTGTATAAAATTTTTGCTCAATTGAATAAGGCGTTTAGATGCTATCGCACTTTTAAGATTTTGCTCCCATAGGCCATAATGATAAAGAATTTTTCTTTGTGTCCCTGTAAAAAAACTATAAGTGCTAGATTCACCAAAATCTATTGGGTTCGTACTATGGTGACTTACAATATGCGTACCAACTTTCAGGTTAATCGAACGAAGCGTTTAGACGCTAGCGTGTTCACCCACAGACATACACACATACACACATACACACATACACACATACACACATACACACACACATACATACATCATCGTAAAAATAGTGAAAACGGACTCAGGGGACCTCAAAACGTATAGAAACATCAAAATCTCGAATTCGGATTTTTGACATGATTACAATACTTTCCTCACTATAGTGTTCGGAAAGTAAAAATTAAAGACAAAATATCTATGAAAATATGTAAATCAATGTCTTGGATAATCGGAAGTCTGCTGTATATAATTACAATAGAACCACCTTTTAAAGGAAAAATAATATTTAATTAATGTTCAGTTTAAAGAAATTGACTATTATAACAGAAGATTTACAATAAAAACGAAGGACAAATTTATATATATATATATATATATTAATTAATTTATTTATTTTATTTTATTTATTTATTTATTTATTTATTAGAAAAAGCAAATCATAACACTTCTTCAACTGTTATTTTTACTTTCCGAACACTATAGTGAGGAAAGTATTGTAATCATGTCAAAAATCCGAATTCGAGATTTTGATGTTTCTATACGTTTTGAGGTCCCCTGAGTCCGTTTTCACTATTTTTACGATGATGTATGTATGTGTGTGTGTATGTGTGTATGTGTGTATGTGTGTATGTTTGTGAACACGCTAGCGTCTAAAGGCTTTGTTCGATTAACCTGAAAGTTGGTACGTATATTGTAAGTCACCATAGTACGAACCCTATAGATTTTGGTGAATCTAGCACTTATAGTTTTTTTACAGGGACACAAAGAAAAATTCTTTATCATTATGGCCTATGGGACCAAAATCTTAAAAGTGCGATAGCATCTAAACGCCTTATTCAATTGAGCAAAAATTTTATACCCATATTATAGGTCACAGATACTCAATCTGTATAGATTTTGGAGAATCTAGCACTTATAGTTTTTTTACAGGGACACAAAGAAAAATTCTTTATCATTAAGGCCAATGGGGCCAAATTTTTAAAAGTGTGATAGCGTCTAAACGCCTTATTAATCTGAGCAAAAAAATTGTACACATGTTATAGGTCGCATTTGCACCAACTGTATAGATTTTGGTGAATCTAGCACTACAGTTTTTTTACAGGGACACAAAGAAAAATTCTTTATCATTATGGCCTATGAGACCAAATTTTTAAAAGTGCGATAGCATCTAAACGCCTTATTCAATTGAGCTGAAAATTTGTATGAATATTATAAATCACTGTTGCACTAACTATAAGCATTTTGGTGAATCTAGCATCTATAGATTTTTACAGGGACAAAACGAAAAATTCTTTATCATTATGATCTAAGGCCTCAAAGTTCAGTAGCGTTAAAGAAAACCGCGTGTGATATATGGAGAAAAAAACACTCTATTATGGTTTTCTCTCTTTTGTTTGTTTAGCAATTCCTCTTTCTTTATTTTATCTACAAAACTGTTAGTTACTCAATGTTCGGAAAGTCGAGTGGAGTCACTCCAGATTTTCTTTTTTTAAGTTATGTAATACATTTTAATAGTTTAAACCCATACGTCAAAAATATATTATTACCATGTTTTTTTTTATTAACTTAGATTCTTGTTTGTTTGTTTGTGGGTTTGTTTGTTTGTGTGTTTGTCAGGGACAAATCTTGCAATCGATTTTTAACTAACTTCCCGACTAGCTAGATACTTGAAATTTTCAGGACAACTCACAACACGGTCATAATACATTTTTCTAATAATTTTAGTCAACTATTTCAAGTCCCGCTGCCTTCGGCAGCGCTTATATGATTCGACAGAAAATTTATTTAACTAACTTCCCGATTAGCTAGACATTTGAAACTTTCAGAATAGTTCAGAACAGGGTGAAAATGCATTTTCTTAAAACCTTTAGCTAACTGTTTCGGGTTCCCGCTGCCTTCGGCAGCGTTATCAGTACAAAGCTTGCAATCGATATTTCACTAACTTTCCGACTAGCTAGACATTTGAAACTTTCAGGACAGCTCACAACACGGTGACAATACATTTTTCTAGTCAAATATTTCAGGTCCACCTGCCTTCGGCAGCGCTTATATAATTCGACAGAAAATTTATTTAACTAACTTCCCGACTAGCTAGACATTTAAAATTTTCAGAATAGTTCAGAACACGGTGAAAATGCACTTTCTTAAAACCTTTAGCCAACTGTTTCGGGTTCCCGCTGCCCTCGGCACTGTTATCAGTACAAAGCTTGCAATCGATTTTTCACTAACTTTCCGACTAGCTAGACATTTGAAATTTTCAGGACAGTTCACAAAACGGTGACAATACATTTTTCTAATAATTTTAGTCAACTATTTCAGGTCCCGCTGCCTTCGGCAGCGCTTATATAATTCGACAGAACATTTATTTAACTAACTTCCCGACTAGCTAGACATTTGAAACTTTCAGAATAGTTCAGAACAGGGTGAAAATGCATTTTCTTAAAACCTTTAGCTAACTGTTTCGGGTTCCCGCTGCCTTCGGCAGCGTTATCAGTACAAAGCTTGCAATCGATATTTCACTAACTTTCCGACTAGCTAGACATTTGAAACTTTCAGGACAGCTCACAACACGGTGACAATACATTTTTCTAGTCAAATATTTCAGGTCCACCTGCCTTCGGCAGCGCTTATATAATTCGACAGAAAATTTATTTAACTAACTTCCCGACTAGCTAGACATTTAAAATTTTCAGAATAGTTCAGAACACGGTGAAAATGCACTTTCTTAAAACCTTTAGCCAACTGTTTCGGGTTCCCGCTGCCCTCGGCACTGTTATCAGTACAAAGCTTGCAATCGATTTTTCACTAACTTTCCGACTAGCTAGACATTTGAAATTTTCAGGACAGTTCACAAAACGGTGACAATACATTTTTCTAATAATTTTAGTCAACTATTTCAGGTCCCGCTGCCTTCGGCAGCGCTTATATAATTCGACAGAACATTTATTTAACTAACTTCCCGACTAGCTAGACATTTAAAATTTTCAGAATAGTTTAGAACACGGTGAAAATGCATTTTTTTAAATACCTTTAGCCAACTGTTTCGGGTTCCTGCTGCCTTCGGCAGCGTTACCAGTACAAAGCTTGCAATCGATTTTTCACTAACTTCCCGACTAGCTAGATATTTGAAACTTTCAGGATAGCTCAGAACACGGTGGCAATATATTTTTTTAATACTTTTAGTCAACTGTTTCAGGTCCCTACTGCCTTCGGCAGCGTTCATATGATTCAACAGAAAATTCATTCAACTAACTTCCCGAGTAGCTAGACATTTGAAACTTTCGGAACAGTTCAGAATACGGTGAAAGTGCTTTTTACAAATATTTTTATTCAATTGCTTCGGGACCCTGCTGCCTTCGGCAGCGTTTCCAGTACAAAGCTTGCAATCAACTTTAACTAACTTTCCGGCTAGATAGCCATTTGAAACTTTTATAATAGCTCAAAAGACGATAGCAAGGAATTTTTTTAATACTTTTATCCAATTGCTGGGGTTCCGGCTGCCTTCAGTAGCGTTTATATGATTCAACAGAAAATTAAAAAGCATGGTTTATAAAAATATTTTTATCTTATAATTATTTTTAGCTTAACTTCTGGAATTTTTTAAATATATCGACGATTAATTAAGGGTATGTCTTTCAAGTATTGAGCTTAATTAACATAACATATTTAACATAAATTTGTTATATAATGCACCAGCACTTCTTTGTAGGATTTTTAATGAGCACTCCACCTAAAAATAAAGTTTCAGGGCCACTGAACTAGAAGCTAGGGAAACATCGAGTAAGGGCACTTCTTAGACAAAAACAAATTCTAAATATACCACATTCACAAAAAAGTACCTTTATATATAGACAAGTCGTATGACTGAAAACTTCTGGCATTTGTTCCATTTTTATACAAGTTCGTATGAGTTATTTTTGAGAAGATGCGTTGTTGTTAGTGTTTAGGATTAAAGGGTCCTAGATCTGTGTGGAGTGCCCTTGCTGGAGGCCACTCTAAGAGGATCTTAGCTCTTATTTATGCGAATTTTGGAGAAAACCACAAAAAATTCCGAATGACTAGGGCAATGAAGGTGACTTGTGATTGATGTTTCTTTTTCATGGTGCCCTGTGAAATTTTTATGTTGTACAAAAGATTAAAAAAAAAAACTAAAATTTTAGTTATAACGTGGATATTATTTTGTACATTACTAATAAATAAATAAATAAATAAACGTATTTGGCGAGAAATTATGAGGATTATAAAATATTCGCTTCTATTTTTTCTCGACAAATAGAATAGCACTTCTGTATCTATTCCATGCATGTATGTAGCTTGTAAGTTATATAAGTTATAAATAAATATGTCTGTGTGCGCACGTACAGTAGTTCGTATTCATTGTAAAGACGTTATTTATATTCTAAAAGTGTACATGGGTATGCAAGTGTGTTTATGCATCGTAATATTTGCAAATGTGATGGTGCACATATGCATATATGAAAAATGGATATGTGGAATTTATGTACATGCATTTACGAATGATCTGTTTATAAACTCACTGATTGGTAAATTATGAAGTGAATTGACTGATTATAAAGTTGAAAAATATTTAAATTTAAACATCCTAATGCAGAAATAAAATCTATTAATTTGAAGCTTAGTATATTTTTAACACTTTTCAAAAGAGTTAAAAAATGTTTATGGTTTCGGTTTATCTAGCTGTCTATATGTACTATAATTTTCTTAAATAGGTTTCCTTTGCTACGCCATCGACATATACTATTAAGGTCATTATTGTTTTTTTAATTAAAAAAAAAAAAAAGTACTTTTATTGAGAAAAAAATAATTCAGATAAATCGAGGTTTCTCAGAGGGAATTTACTGTGTGATGTGAATTTTAATTATGTTAAATGACTCAAACAAAGAAAAAATAAATATTGCAGAGACTTCGTTATAATTCGTTATAATAAACTTCGTTATAATAAATAGGAATGTATTTTTGTTTATAATTGCCTACTATCTGATTATGTATTTTTGAGGATTTTGTTATAAATTTTATTGTAAAATTTTTAAATGAGCATTTGTTAGCTAAAAAGGATTCACTCGAATATCTTTATGAGTATATGCTTTAAAAATTTTGATATCTTGAAAACATAGTAAAGAAATAAAAGTATCGTTTACGAGTTCTCCTATTCTTGTAAATTCTTGTCATTAGTTGAAAATGGATTGTTATTTATTTAAAAGTGGCCAAAAATTAAACACAATCTTAAAATTAAAATAAAATAACCAAAAATGCTTGGCTGAAATATATCGAAATTGGCGATAGTAAATGTTTGAATGGCAACCTCATTTACATTCGTGTGGGCATAGTTCCCCGGCCGGAAATTCCGGCTCTCATCAGGATCTCTTTTCGGAAGAAGACCGGATTGGAACATCCAGATTATCATCAACTCTTTCATCTGCTTCGTATGAGGCATAGCATACGGTTTTCAGTAACAAACCATCGACGCAATTTGTCCAGCTATTTCTTGTATAGTTCATTAACTAAAAGATCTTAAACAATAGTATTGAAGTAACTCGAATGATTCAAGTGATTAAAAATATAATAATGAATGTTAAATTATAGTAGCCATATAATATAATAATGTATATTGAACATACTACATAGGAAATTTCAATAAATTTCCTTCTTATTCTACGTATTCCATTAAAAACTAAACATCACTGCATTTATTTAATATTTGAATATTTTTAAGAATAATAAAAATATTGAATTATTTTAGAGTGCAATTTAATATTTTGTATTTGAAAAATTTATTACTTAAGATATTTGCTAATTAAAATATCAGAAGTATATGAAAAATGTTTTTAACATTCCCGTTATTTAGTTGAGTAAATTAAATAAAAAAGGATTCCTGGAAATATATTTGCTATAAAAATAATTTTAATGTAATAAATTGCATTTTATTTAAAATTTTGTTTCCTTTATTGCGTGTGCACGTGTAACACAGAATGTCCTCCAAATAATAATAATAATAATAATAATAATAATGCTCACGGTTATGTACAGAACATTTAAGCTGTGGAAAAAAAAAAAAAAAAAAAAAAAAAAAAAAATCCAAATTAAATATTCATAAAAAAATGCAACTAAAATTTACGAAATGCAATAATTAAATTCATATACAATAGATCTTGATATTAACATCATATATCTCAGAGATATAATTTAAGAATATATACATAAATACTTTATAACTAACGAGGAACACTCACGAACTGTGACACACCGATCATAAGCAAACTTTACTGGTAATTAAAGGGGAAGAAGATATACACTTCTACCCATTTATATAGGCAAGTGTTACTTCAGAACAGAAGTATTGGTGTTCGAAGTTGGAACTATTTTTTTCCCAATATTGTAGTGTCATTCAATATATACTACGTTGTAAAAAAAAAAAAAAAAAACTTTTTAGCCCTGGTACCATTCTTGATGATTCTTATGTAAAATGACCTCCTGAATCCGAATATGACCCCCATTTTGTCCAATCACCCACCGTTTTCGTTTGACACCACCCCCTCCCCCAATTTTTATCACTGTTTGGTAATTTTATGGCCATGAATTTGATTTTGAGGTTGGAAAAGGATTATTTGAACATTTAAAAACAAAAAATATAATGTATAATAAATAATAAATAATAAATAATAATAATAATAATAATAATAGATTTATAAAATGTAATAAATGTAACTTAGAATTTCAGTAGTAATCCCCTCTCCCTAAATTTCCTCCTCGCTACAAATGTTCATGTTTTAGAATTTTCCACCTTTGTAATTACAGAGAAGATATTTAACAGTTAAAATAATCCTTTCCTCCCTCCAAATTAAATTCATAGCCAAAAAATTAACAAACAGTGATAAAAATAGGGGGACCCCCCCCCCCCAAAAAAAAAAAAAAAAAAAAAAAAAAAGACGGTTGGTAATGGTGTAAAATGGGCATCATATTCGAATTCAGGAGGTCATCTCACATAAAAATTTACAGGAATGGTTTTCATGCAGATAAGTGTATATTTATTTGACTTTTTATCCCCCCCCCCCACTTTCCAATCAAACACGCGCTGTTGATTGATTGATTTACATTGTATTTTTTAATCGACTGCACGTGCATATTTTTCTTGCTCTAAAATTAAATTTTAATTTTAATTTTATTATTGTTATTATTATTAGATTAATATGAGATGATGTTTTTATTAGAATTTTCTTATAGTTTATTTAATTCCTATTTTATTTTCTAACATGGTCATGTGGAGCGCATCAAGCTGTTAATAATACGTGCCGATTGGACATTTCCAGGTTTATTTCAGTAAAATTTTACTAAAATATACGTCTACATTCTTTCTTGAAAAATATATTTAAATAAATAAACAGCATGTGTTTGGTGGGGAAAAAATAGAAAAGTCAAATAGATAAATTGAATGACGTCACAACATTAGAAAAAATAGTCCCAACTTTGAACACCAATATCTCTGTTCTGAAGTAACGTTTGCCGATATCAGTTGGTAGAAGTGTATATCTCGTATCCTTTCTGACTGTAAAGTTTGGTTACGATCGGTGTGTCACCAGGGACCGATTTACTCACTTGGAGGCCCAGGGCACTCGTGTTCAGTGGGCCCCCCTTTTCGTATTTTAATATTACAACAAACAAAACAAACTGCTTATTTCCAATTCAGTCGTCTAAAAATTCACTTCACATTTCATTTTATTGGTAAAAGTAAGGCTAAACAAGATTTGCCACGTGTCTATCGGATCGACGTATGTAGCCCTGTGTATTACCTTTATTTAAAGATCATCACAGCGATTAATAAAACATCACAGTAATTCCTCCATCCATTGATAAAAAACAAAAAACAACAATCATTATAGTAAAATTTGGAAATTTTTCATTTGAACTATTTTTAAAAATGTATGATGGAATTTCTTGGGGGCCCCTTCACTGTGATGGCCCAGGGCACGTGCCCCTAATGCCTTGCCTTAAATCAGGCACTGTGTGTCACAGTTTGTGAGTGTTCCTAATAAGAATATAAATATATCCAAAATAGGGTAAAGTGAGGCAAGTGTAACTAAGGCGTAAATATAATCTCGGCTTATAACTCAACGGGGCTAGGTTAACTGCGTCCCAAAATGACATTTTTATCTCCCCCATAGGTCAACTGCGACCCAGGAAATCTCCCCACCTATACCAAGTGCGACCCAGGAATGTTCCCCTGAAGTTTCCCGCCAAAGAACGTTTTTCGCCAAAATCGCCAAAGAATTTTGCACATGGTTATAGTTTAGTATGTGACTAGTAATTTTTAATTTATTACGTAATAAACTTTAATTTATAGCGTAAGTTGCTTTTCTCAGTAATGGCTTTAGAAATTTACATTTCCATTTAATTTTTACTGATTTATTTTTGGGGGAAAGGATGGGGAGGCACATTAAATTACTATATAAGCGTAGAGAAAAAAAAAACAACCTTTAACCCTCAAATGCATAGTGATGCATATTTGTATCATATATATATATATATGGGTTTTTGTAATTCCTGGTGAAGTTTCCATTAACTAATCAATATATAATATACAAATTAGCATTTTACACAAAAAAAAGAAACCTGATTTTTTGTATTTTCTTTTTTTTTTTTTTTCTTTTTTGTCCGTTGAATTTTCTGTGCAATAAAATTATCTTACATTTGAATACAATCTTTTGGAAGAAATAAAAATCATACATTTAAGGGTTAATGCAGTTACATAAATATGAAGAAATATAATTGAAAAATGCAGCACGCATATAGTTAAAACTCTCTGTCTCTCTCTCTCTCTATATATACATATGTTCAGTTTTTATCAAAACTTAAATTTAAAATTTCAATAAATATAAAACTTTATAAATTGTTTCCCATTACTATTCAGTTTGAATTACATTTGGAGTATGCTAGCCTGCATGTCTTTTGAAACCTGCTAGTATTACATAGTTTTTTAAAATTTTTAATTGCTGTGTTCCCACCTGCTGAAGAGATTGACACAGCGTAATTTGAATTTCTAGCTTGAATAGTGTTTAAATCTAACCAATTTTCTTGTTTATTAACATAGTTTTATAAGTTTTTCATGTTGTTTGTTACTTTTCACCTTCATCTCATCTTTTATCTTCAATTAAATTTATTATATATATATATACATATATACAGTCGGTAACAAAAGTGTCCGAACACTAGCAAAAATTCCTATGTAAAAAAAGTACACTTAATACGGTTTTGTTAAATAAATCCTTATCGAATCCTGTTCTTAGACTGACTAAGAACAGGATTCGACAAGGATTTATTTAAGAAAACCGTATGAAGTGCACTTTTTTTACATAGGAATTTTTGCTAATGTTCGGACACTTTTGTTACCGACTGTACAGTCGGTAACAAAAGTGTCCGAGCACTAGCAAAAATTTCTGTGTAAAAAAAGTACACTTAATACAGTTTTGTTAAATAAATCCTTGTCGAATCCTGTTCTTAGTCTGTCTAAGAACATGATTCGATAAGGATTTATTTAACAAAACCGTATGAAGTGTATATTTTTTACATAGGAATTTTTGCTAGTGTTCGGACACTTTTGTTACCGACTGTACTCGTCGCTATTATTTAAATAGCGACGAGTACAAATAATCTTTAAACATCAAATAAATAAAAAAAAAAAGTAATAGTTTTTTTCTCTGATATTTAAAAAGGATAAATAATAATAAAAAAACTATTACGGAAAATATGTATAAAGTTTAACGCTCTCAAATATTTTAGTATGATTTTTTTTTTTTTTTTTTTTTTTACATATTGATTTCCTTTGTTTGGAAAGTATTGCATGAAAATACACAGACAATGGCCAAAGAAAAATTTAACTGAAGACAAAGAAAACCAAAAGACAAAGAAAAATTTAACTGAAGATACTGACGTGAATTAATATTTTCTCTATACCAATTATGTTAGTACACAAATTACTTCAGGTATTAAGTATGTTTTGTGTATTAACATAAGTTCCATTATTATATCTGTCACCGTTAGCTTTTTTTTTTTTTTTTTTTTCAATTAACTATTTTTTACCATTATCCATAACGTATCCGAGATATTTTGTGAATCCCTAGACGCAACCCAGTCACATTAAATGCACAATTTATTTAAATCAATAAGAAATTAAATAAACAAAAATAAACATATTTATAAATTTTATTTTTAAAACGGATATATATAATAATAATAAAGATAAATATTAAAACTTTTCAATTGTTTAATTTTAAGATTATTATTAGTTTAAACAATTACCGTGATCAATCCCCAAAGGTACCAAAATCAAACTAAAGTAATTACCAAATAAATAATTAAAGTAGCCTGAGAATGTTCATAAAATTAACATTATTTTTAATTGGATTTTTTAACATATGAGCATTTGTCAACATATGAGCATAAAATTTAAATGGCATGTTAGTTATCATATAATTAATCGAATTTTATATAACTTTAGCTTTAGCATAAGTAATAATTTTTAAACTAATAATTATTTAATTTTTCTCAAACGTAAGCTTTGGAAAAAAATTAAAAATTTTAACAATTTTAAAAAATAAAAGAAAAAATAGTGGTAAGGATGCATTACAGTTAGGTGAGGACGCACATGCCATCAAATGTCAAACTTAATCCTGATTTTTCTTTCTCTTTCTTTCACTTAATATATATATATACATAATTACTAATTTGTAAACTATTAACTTCATCATGATAATAAAATGTCGATAAATATATATATATATATATTTTTTAACGAACTAGTTTTCATGTTTGTATGTATATTTTTGAAAAAGTTATTCACATGCGAAAAAAAGAAGGAAAATCAGTAAGAAAAATCTGGTTTAATTCTAACACATGCATGTATATGAATCTTCACTGTGTTCATTTGTTTAAAAATTACGCGCAAAAGAAGTTTACAAATTATTGCTTTAATTTTGTACACCCGTGTACAGTAGAAGAAATTATTAGGTATATTAATTTTTTAACCTGCAGTTTTTGGTGACATTAGCTATTTTTAGTGTTAAAGTTAAAAAAGAATAAAAAATGTAACAAAAATAATATTTTTTGCAAATTTTTACATAGACATGCATTAAAGATTTCAAATCTCTATAAATTTGATATAAAAGTTATTAAAGTACGAGATTTATCAAGTCTTTTATGCTGAAATATTACTAATACAATTTTAATATTCTTATTTGGCGATTCGTCGCACTTGGCGAAATTTTCAGCGGACGCAGTTGACATAAGGGATTAAAAAAGGCTATCCGCAGTTGGCATAGGTGGGGGAATAAGAAATTGAAACACCTGGTATGTCGGGTCGCAGTTGGACGACACCGAACTCAACTGATAAGCTAAGATCAGAAATATTAGTTATCTTATATGTTTATCCGGACCATTCTTTGTTATATTTATCTTTACGAAGCCAAATCAAATATGAAACAGGGATAGTTTTAAAAGCTTAAAAAATTGCTTACGTTTCCTTCCCATGTTGAGTGTCTCTCTCAATATTCGAAATTTTATTGTTAAACTTGTGAAGTAACCTCAATGGTTTTTGGTAAAGAAACTAAGTTTTGATACAGACTTTGAATATAACGCCAGACTTGTTCTATTTTTAGGTTTTTTGCATTGTGACTACTGGTTACACTTTACCCCAGGAATTTCGAATATTGAGAAAGTGTAATCAGAAAGTTTATACTTGTGATCTTAACTGCAAACATCTTAACTGTGTCATTTACATTTTTTTACTTCCATTTTCTGTTCTGTCTTGTAATTTTTAATGAAACCTAATATCAAAGTCCTTTTTTGAAGTTCTGTTGGAGAATAAAAAATTTAAATAAGCCAAGTACTAATTAAATGCGTACAAAATAGTTTGCAACCCTGTAACGTGCTGAAACATTTTAAAAATTCAAAAAATTAAAGATTGACGAAGTTTTCCACTATCTTAAAACATTACTAACTACATTGCTTAATATAATGTGTATGGAAAAACTTGATTATCCTTTCCCCGCATCATAAAAGAAATTAAATTCACAAAAAAAAAAAAAAAAAAAAAAAATCAAGTTGCATCATTTCTGTCAACCAATTAAATATATGCCCAGAAATGAGGCACAATTTTTTGGTAGTATTCTGTGTAATATGTACTTCTTGCGGTAATTAACAGAGCAAAAATATCTTATATGTTGTGAATATCATATATTTTCTAAGCCCCCCCCCCAAAAAAAAAAAAAAAAAACGCTTATTTCCTGTATAAATGAGGTAAAGCTCATCAGCTATAACTATTGAAATAATACAACTACGATTTGTGATAGTTCACAGAGGTAATATATCACCTTTTGTAAACACATTTTTCATTTTTCAATCTTATTTAATTTCAAGAAATTTTATATAAATACGCATACAACATTATACTTTAACAGGCAAAAAATAAACAAAATCATTCTAACAATAATTCAAAAATTATTTTCGAGTGGTTTCAAAATACTGGATTTCTGTAAAAATTTTCCAGTATTATTTTACCATGTACCTTCAAACTTTAATTATAACAGCATCAAAAATGCATTAAAATTACCACTTTTCAGTGCACTAGTTGAAAAATAATTCTCTCCTTAAAATTATGTAGAGACTAAAATTTTACAACCCTTGATTCCTTTCATTGTTTTGTAGAATTTTGTTCTAATCTTCAAGCGTTCGTCGCCAGAACTTTAAAAACAAGAGGAAAAGAGATTTAAGCGACCATAATTCAATCTTGATAAATTTGAGGCAGTTTAGGCCACGCGCGCCATAGAGTTTGTAATTTAATTGATGTGCTTGTGTTTCTCTCTCTCCCTCTCTCTGTTTCAGAAGAGGGAATGGAGAGAACAAGCGGGTATCCTGCTATCTAAAACTATCGAGACATACTCATTGATGTTCTCATAACCATCGATGTAGAAGATATCTAGAGGACCCCCATCTTTTGTTCCATATACGAGCGGTTTAAAGAGATCGACGCGGACAGAAATTTGAGATTTTATATTCAATAGTAGGAGTTTTAAGTAAAAAGCAACACTGACTTTAAATTTCGTAGGAATTTTAAATTAATTTTTGCAGGCGAAGCTTATAAAAAGCCGTAACTGTAAAATTTCAATGTAAAATGAAAACGAGAAAAATTTCCTACATTTCAAATGAATGGTGAACTTTCTTTCTTTCTTTCTTTTTCTTTTTTTTTTTTTTGGTAAATTACTGTCTTAGAGTTATTAAAATTAATTTGCATACTTATGCATTAAAATATAACAATATTAAGTATATTAAAATTTATAGAAAACTCTTATTAAAAAAATAAATAAATAGAAATCAAATTTTGAGTTTTTTTTTTTTTTTTTTTTTTAAGTGTTTACTGGTAATTAATTCACCCACCCCACCCCTCCGGCCTCGATTTTACAATATCATAGGATAATAATACGTTCGAAACATATTTGGATATTACTTTGTAGATCCATTGATGTTAATTTTTAAAATATATTTTTATATTTAAATGTCGAAATTTAATGCAAATTTTTAATTTATCAAAGACAATTTTTTTTTAAGTTTATTAATGAACCCACAATGTAAAACCCAGAATAGATTGTCTTGCTATAACAATGTAAAATCGAGAGAAATAATTAGAAATGTTTTACCGGAAACATGTTAAATACTTTCAAGGGTGCTTAAATTTTGAAGTTTATTTTATTAAATTTAAATAGTTGTCGAGAAATTTTAATATAATACTTAATACTGCTATACTTCAATGCATAAGTATCCAAATTTTCGTAATTCTAAGACAATAATTTGTAAAAAGTTTTATGACGCCCAAAATCCCTTAAGTGGTTTTAGCCTACATGAAGTTGAATTAAGTTAAAAAATAATACAAAATTACAGTCATATTTAATTCATACAATGTTGTGGCCATCACGAAACTTTCTTCTGCATCATTTTTTGTAACAGCGTTACTTACTGTTTAACATGCACAAAAGTTTAATCATAACTTCTTATCTTGCTATAAAATCTTACATATGTAGTTTGGTGTAATTTTAATTAATAAATACTGAGATGTAACCATACAAAAAATCCTAGAAGGTGATTAATAACAGCGCCACTTATCACCTGATATGAATCCAAATTGAATGAGCATGATGTTTTATAATGACCCTCACATATATCAAGTTTTGTACAATTATATACAATAGAATCTGAGACATAGCCTTTCTGTTCATGAAGTAAATTGCAGAACAACAACGCCACTTGTCGACCGATGTGTACTAAATCGAACCAGCACAATGTTTCATTAAACGTTTTCCTGTACTAAGTTTTGTGGAATTATATAAAACAAAATCTTGGATATAGCCTTCCTTTCAATTGGAAAATTTCACCATACTAGCCCCCTGTTTGCTGATACTCGTATGCATCCAAAATGTATTAGCATAAATTTTTATAATGATTCTCTCCTCTCATATACTAAGTTTTGTGCAACTATATACGGTAGAACTTAAATATAGTCTTCTCATTCACAGAGCAAATTGTAGCATAAAAGCGCCATTAATTGGCCCATTTGCACCTAAATTGAGTTAGCATAATGTTTCATAATGTCCTTCTTACATATCAAGTTTTGGGAAATTATATACAGCAGAATATGAGATATTGCCTTTAAATTAACGGAGAAAAAACTGCAGCACAGCAGTGTCACCTAACGGCTTTTATTCACCCAAATTGAATCAGCATAACTTTTCATATTGGCCCTCTGAAATATCAAGTTATATTCCAGTATTAGAAACAGAGTCTGAGATACAGATTTATTTCCTTTAAATGGAAGAAATCGCACTACATAAAATTTCATATGAAATTATGTGCAGTAGTTCCTGGGATACAGTTTCCGTAACATTTTTATTACGCACACACAGGCACACGTGCTGACCAACATTTTCTAAAAATGGTCAAATCCTATTTTGTATCTCTCAAATGTGTAAATCCATCGAAAACCAGGAATCAAAGAGTTTTGCAAATCCAATACTTTTTTCTATTGAATATAAACAAAAATTAATCAGAAAAATATATGCAATACTCGCATAAAGAAGAAGAAAAAAAGACTAGTTTGTTGTGGCCACCACAAGACTTTCTTCTATATTTTCCTATACAAATTCACAAAGGGCAAATAATTTATCAAAACTATTGTTTATTAAAATTATATAACATTATGAATGATTTTCGTCTTACAGAAAACAAACACTAAATATCCAATGAAAGACTGTTTTATTGTCTATAAAAGCGTTTTTATAATAATAGGCATACAAATAAGTTTCCACCGTTTCCTATCAAAAATTAGGAATTTATTGTGAAAGAGTAGTAAATTACATTAAAAAAAACGATATATGTTATTCAGGTTCACTGTGGCATGTTCCCTATTTAAAATGGCATTAACAGGACCTTTAAAATTAATGTGTGTACCGGGACATGCAAAAGAAATACCAATGCATTGCGTTTTATGACAGACGTTTTTATAAATCCCATTTAAATAACTTTCTACTGGAAAAATTACTATTCAATTGAGTTTTATTGATAATATTATAAAATAATGATTCATATAGAATAGAATATGTTTAGCATTCAGATTTACAGGGCTGCATTAAAATATTCAGATACAATAAGGGCTGCGATTGAGAATTGCTGGAATTGCATTTCCGTTTGTGTTAAGAATTTTTAATATTTTACAACAATGTTTAAGTGTGATTATGAATACGATTCGTCTATTTGTTTGCCTTTCTGTCCGTTGTGTAATGACGTAGTCAAAGAACATTGAAGGTTAAAGGATGCATCCAGTACATGCACTTAGAATGTTTTAATATTTAATGCGAATCGCACAGTTTTTCGTTCTTGTTAATTTCTTGGAGTCGTTTGGACTTCAGAACATATATGAATACCATTTATTTTAAATATAATCTAAAACAATGTTTTGTAGTTTAAACTTGAAATGATATATAAATTTGTAATTACATGACGGATTTCATGTACATGTGTAAAAATCGAGCGCTAGGCGAGCGAAGACTGACTAGTTTTCATAGAATTAACAATTAATTTACAAGGCTACACAAATGGATTTTTCTATAAGTTAAGTAGTATGCGTGGTAATGAATGGATGTATGACCTATATTGCATAAAGAAAGGAAGTTGTGAATGCAGGGGGGAAATGGGATCCTCATACAGAAATTTGTCTTATTCTTAAATGAGTTACTTGCAGACTTAATATATATAATCTATTTCTAAAACAGGATGTCATGTTGTGATAGGCCGCGGTTGTTAGAGAGCCTCTATGGAAGGAGACGACAAATGGTGAAATTACGCTACTACGCATCCGTGTAGCAGACATTTTTTCTGCCAAACTGAAACTGGGTTCTAATAAAAAAAAACTAGAACACTTCTCAGTTGAATATGAGCAACAAAAAATTTACAGATATCGTTGCTGATTAGTAATAACCCTTTATTTCGGCTATAATTTTGAGTACAGTGCTTTAAATCCATTAAAAATATTTTTAAATGTGAATGATAGTCAAAAGAAATTTTAAAATCAATCGAAAACTGACTAGCTATTGATTCCTCTCTTCTTGCAGACTCTCTAGCGGTAGCCTGATTGAAAGAGCGTCGAGTTCGTAATTGAAAAATTGCTGGTTCAATACTCGAGACGACCAACGACCGTCGTGTACAGGCACACTAATGGTGGTTGGTGCACATAAAATCTGTCATGGCCGAAATATCCTCCATATTCCCATACAAATTATACCTCTGGAGGTCACCGAAGCTGGGAAGTCATTCCCTCCATGGAGGATCAAAATTGGGATAGCATGTCTCTTAAACACTTTTAAAAGGGTGTGTCTTGGCCCTCACCAATTACCTACATCAGAGCACTAGTGCGAAGTAAAAAATCCCACTCATCCTCAGTCATGTTGCAAATAAAATTTTTAAGTTACCATAAATATTTCTGAGACGACAGACCACTTACAAGCGAAGTATGAATCAGTAAAATTGCTATTGAAACCAAACCAAGCTTAAATTAAAGAGCATAGTCGAAAACATTGGGTACCGTACAAATTTGCTGCAACAACTCCCATTTATTACATTAAGATTTTTTTTTTTTTTTTTTTTTTTTTTTTTTTTTGAATATTCCAATTAATAAAGTATTGAGAATGAATTTAAGAAATGCATTTTTTTATTTATAAAAAAGAAAACCATGTTTAAAGCTACGAATATTAGTTTCTAATTTATAACAATTATGATTAAAAGCAGAGAAATTATGGTTCTATTTTTCACAATTAGAACAAGAAATATAAAAAGATTGATCACAATTATTTGAATATCAAATTTGTTCAACGTCAATTATTGTTCATCACGAACATTTTGTCAAATGTTTGGCTTTTCGTCGAGATTACTTGATTTGTAAAATTCATATTTACCCAGATTTTGAATTTTTTTAGATGTAAATTAATTATAAATTAGTAAAATCATTTTGAGAAAATTTGTCATTGTCTTCAATATTATTGCCAGTTCTTCCGACATCACGGAACTTGACAGTTGTTTAATGAAATATTTGAAATAAAAGTTAAATGCGACGTCGAATAGTTAAGCAACAGCTGTTCATCATTCAGGATTTTTCATGCAAAAAATAGCATTAATAAATAATACAACTGAGAGGAGACGATTAACTCTTGCTATTAATGTC
>OZ005650.1:339830405-340042905 GCA_963930645.1 Salticus scenicus | reverse complement strand
TTTCAACATCGAAACGTTAACCGTTTTTACGTTAAGCACGACAAAACATGCATTTAACTTTTACAGTCACAGTCTTTTCTTATACGAAGTAAAGGAAATAATAAAATAAAATTAAGTAAGGGGGGGGAGGATAGAAATATGTTAGATAGTATCCAGTTAAAAAGGAAAAAAAGAATAAATAAAAAGAATGCTCAAGTAGAAAATATAAATAGTAAAATCAATAAAATATTACCCAATAATGTTTTATTTCTCATCTGTGCAAATAGCAACTAAAATTCTAAAGAGTATGTCCACAGTTATTAAAGCACAATTTTTTTTGAAATTCTATGAAATAACAGATTATATATATATTCTCTCGAGTCTCGATTACAACTGCTTGCTACTGCTCATTATTAAAAAAAAAATAAGTCATTCCTGTCCAAGAAAACAGAAATCTATATTATTTAACTTAATTAATAAATTTCCATCTCACATGTTTAAAGCTGTTGTCTACATAAACCTTCTTGTTAGCTTTTATTCTATGACAGGGTTCCTCATATTGCTGCTATACGCTTATCAAATGTTAGAAATAGAGTAACATGTTGACCTGCGGGTTGATATCGGTATCAGGTGTTCCATCCATTTGTTAGGTCAGTCTTTTCCCTTTATAGCCAAGGAATCTCATTTAGCCCTTTCCCTACCTTCTACAATATAAAAGCAGGGGATGCTTTTGTATGCTTCTGCCCGATCGGAAGTTATTTGAGATTTCGTTTGTTGACCTTCCATCTTAACCCATGGACGGGGGGGGGGGGGGGAGAAAGAGAGAGAGAAACTGTGATTCACGAAAAGAATATTATTTAATGCAGGGGAACAGGGCCTGATCACGAGCCCAGTGCGAAGAAAATTTTGAAACTCACATCCGATACAAGTCTCAACATCACATCCTACAGTTCTGCTAAAATTACCGAAACTTCGGAGAAACCCCCCTGTTAAAACTCAAAACGTTTTTGTGTCACTATATATGTCTGCTTGTGCTTCTTTGTACCACGTTATAAAAGTCAAAAATTGACTTGAAATTTATTACAAATATTTAAGAGCTAGCTGTATATTTTTTGCTTTACATAATATTTGTGGTTCATCTGTAGGAACACGCAAATAAAAAAAAAAAAATACCATACATACGGTCTTTGGACGCCATATTTTATTTTTTTAGTTAACATCGCTGCACTGCATTTAACATAATAAAATTAAAGTAATTTTATAAAACATAAAAGCATGATTTCTATAGAAAATGTTGCGCATGGAATAAGCATGGAGAAAGCTGCTGTCAACAGCAGCGAAACCTTAACCGATATTGTGACTGATTCCAATGATTCTTTTTCTTTTCTTTTCTTTCTTTCTTACTGTTTTTTTTTTTTTTTTTTTTTTTTGAGACTTTTATATTCGTAGGTGATATGGAATTTTAAGAAATCTCTTAAATATAGTGTCCAGAAAAGCAGGCAAAGCTTTCTGGTTTCAAATATAATATAAATACCCTATTCTGTTCTACTTTTGTACAAAGTAGCGAACAAGATAAAAACCTAAAGTTAATCTTATATATATATATTGCTCACTGCTGCCTTAGTTTTCTAACATTAATTTCCTTTCTATGAAAGTTTTAATGTTCATTGATTTACGTACAATTTAAATTAAAAATTTAACTTGTTTAAACTTTAACTAACTTAAAATTAAAATTTCACTCACTCAATAAAGAATTACTCAGTCAATTTAATCGTTAATGAAACAGCTCACATGTTAATTCTTTATTGATAATTCGATGTTTGCAATGCTTTTATTTTTAATTTCAATAATTTGTTGGCATCTTCCTATCCTCCAGTGTGTGTAAAACTTTTACATGTGGCTACTCTGTTTTTTTTTTTTTTTTTTTTTTTTTTTCTAGTTTTCTCTATGGATTCCTTGATGATTTGATTTAATAATTTATTTAATTTCTCATTCAAATTGGTTTTGCTGCCTCGATCGGGACTGGAACAATATAAATTGCTACGAAATCGTTGCAGCTTTCACAGCTTTATGAATTACATGTCCCCTGCCGTGTTTTTACTTTTACTTTTAAGCATTTTTATCCAATTATTATTTCTGTGGTCCTTTAGTTATTTTTTCTGTCATTAAGTTTAATGGTCCTTTTTTTTATTATTATCATTCGTTTTGGCGTAAGTAATTTAAATTGTTTTTGTCTCTTATTGGTTCTTAATCTCTATCGCAATATTTTTGTATCAGTCTTACCTATAAGTTAAAATCAGTTCTATTTTTGTTGTGTTGGTATTGTTTTGTATCTATTAAATAGTTCTTAGTTAGTTTTAAGGTTAAATTTTATTACGATTTATATCATATATATATATTATGTTTATTTTATGATAATAAGAAGAAGTTGAAACTGAGAAATTAATTTTAAAAGGCAGGGTTGGGTTTTTGCAGGCAAAAATGCATTTTTGCCAGGACAGCAGCAAAAAGTGGAAAAAACCAGGCAAAAAGCGGCAAAAATGGAAAAAATGGCAAAAATTAGGAAAAGTGGAAAAATAAAATTAGAACAACACAATCCCTTTCAATTTTCCCCCTTTACACTTTGGCACCTCAGTGAAAAAAATGTTTGAAGAATTTTTAATTAAAAAAGTAATTATAATTTATTAATTAATATATATAACCAGTGTCCAACAAATTCCAGGTGCCAGGGTGACTATAAATATCCATTGGTGACCAGTTACGGCAGACTGACAAAAAAAAATTTATGCATTTACAATATTTTTTATGTATATTTTTGTTTTTCCTCCCACCTTCTTGTCTTCGTATAAGAGATGACATTGCTGATGTATTGAATGAATAGTTTAATGTTTTCTGAAAAATTTAACAATTATTTCTGTTTTTGAAAGATGTTTTTCCATGAAAGATAAATTCTCATATTTGATAAATCTTCTTACTACTATACTGGTACTTTCCATGTCAACATCTTTGTGTTAAACAAGATTCAATATCATAAACACTATCTAAAGCAAACTAAGTTCGAATTTACAACGAGAAAGTTTAAATAGTATGATATTTATCAAATGGATTCGCTTTAAAGGAATTTTCACCTGAAAAATTAATAGTCAAATAGTATTTTAAAGCCAAAACTTAACATTCTCAATATATTTGATGATTATATTAAAGGAAAAAATAATATTTATTTCTGTGGATTTTTTCCCCCCAATAGTTTGTTTTTATCTTTATAAATAAAAAATAGTTATTTTCTTAAAGATTTCCTTAGTTCACATTTTTAACTGAATAGTTTGAATAGTTCATTTATTCAATGTAAAATAATATGTGAATGACCTGCATTAATTATACAATTATGAAATATTAAGTTTTGTTGTGAGTATTGTCGTAGAAATAATTCGCTATTTCTGGCTCCTAAGATATTGAAACTTTGTCAGTCCCTGAACATAACCATAAAAATAAAAATACAAAATTATATTTTTATTTTATTGAAGTAAAAAAATCTTAAGTAAAACATATTCAGAGAGAGAGAGTTTACTTGCAATTTACATTTCAATTCCAAAAAATGCATGATCAGTGACTGACTGGCAAATTTTAGAACAGCTGAGTCAATAATTGACTCAATATTTGACTTTTCTCCACTGTAAACAAAAATATGTAATACAGTGAAAAACACAAATATTCTAGTAATTAATTATTGAAGAATATTTTTTAGATAGGTAATTTAAATATTTTTAAAAATGAAAAAAATTATGTTAATTGTTGATGTTAAAAATTTCATTTTAAAGAAATTTTAGAATGCATTATTTTAATGATTTACATAAGAATCAGTTGATCAAGAGTGCATTTAAATCTCTGATTTTAATTTGTTAAAATTATGATTTAAACCTTAAAATCATACATGATTTTAAGGTTTAAATCATAATTTTAACAAATTAAAACAGATGCAAATAATAATTTTAATTGTAATGCATTTAATTACAATTAAGATTCTTAAAACCCTGTTTGAAATACTGGTAATTTTTGCCACTGGCAAAAATTGTGGCAAAAACTATTTTTACCGGGGTGGTTTTTTCCGCGGTTTTTACCATGGTTTTTTCCACTTCGGCAAAAATTGGCCAACCCTGTTAAAAGGTCGCTTCTGTTAGGTCGCTTCAAAGGTCGCTTCAAATTAAAGAAACATTTGTACTTTTGTTTCTTTACATTTTTAGAGTGTTTCTTTTCTATTACATTTAATTGTAAAATTATTGGTATTAGCAGAACATAGGCATGTGATATGCGAATAACACATCCTCTTATAGAATGAAAAATGGAGTAGTACAATAAAAACAAATTCGGTTTGTATTAATTTTAATAATTTCAATGCAGCCGACAAATTCTTTTACTTTGATGCTTTTAGTAAGTACTGAGTAATCGTAATTAAACTAGGCCTGTTCAGAGCACTCTATAGCTATAACTAAGTTAAGAGTCGAAACTTTGTATATAGACATTCCAAAGGTTGAACTGAAAGATTGAGAAAATAATAATAATAATAATAATAATAATAATAATAATCCGCTAGGTGACGTATTACAATCAGAATGCTTGAAATAATATATAATAAATAACTGTGGTCTATTTTAACATTTTTAAACATTACGACATTTAAAATTGTTATTTTCATATTTTAAAGCATAATGACAATACAACGAAAGATAATTGTGGTACTGCAAGTGAAGAAGAAAAGTATCTGGTTCGCATAAACAGTTGGATACAGCGTTAAGTTCTGGGTATAAAAAGGGAGATCTAGTAAGTAGCATTCTTTCAGTTACGATGACTGTTAGTTTACCAGAAAGTGTAGTAGTCTTATAACTGTTTTACGAAAACTTGGCTGGCGGAAAAGACAATGCGCGACAAATCAATACCGATCATCTGTGGTTGGCTAATGATCTTTCACTGTTCATTGGTTTCAGACAAATAAATAATGGGGACTTACGTTGAAAAATATGCTTTAAATCACTAAAGAGTCTCTCACAAATAACAAAAACTAGTATGTTGTGGCCACCACAAGACTTTCTTCTATATTTACCTATACATATTCAATCAGTAACAATATTTAAAAAAAAAAAAAAAAAAATGTTTTTTATTTTTGTTAAAAGTAAAAAAAATCGATAACTTTGTTTTAAATTATCACATATTTATAGTTTAACCATTCGTTTTAAAGGTATTGACGAGACCTTTCGAAAGATACCCATCTTGAAAATTTATCCCCCCCGGGGGCCCCATGCAGAAATTTTTTTTCCTAGTTACATACTACTATTATCAATAATTCATATTAATTTTACAATCACAAGTTTAAAACAACTCTTATTATGCACATTTATACGAATTTTTGTCCTATGCTGCCATGTTAAAAATGTAGATAAAATGCTATCACAGCGCCACCTGTTGAGCTATTGATCCCCAAACATAATCAGCACCAGTTTATGTCGGGGACCAACTAAATACCAAGTTTGGTTAAATTTCGTTAAAAAAAAAAAAAAATAACTTTGTTTTAAATTATCACAGATTTATGGTTCAACCATTCGTTTTAAAGGTATTGACGAGACCTTTCGAAAGATACCCATCTTGAAACTTTGCCCCCCCGGGTGGGTACTTCCCCCCCCCCCCCGGTGGGGCGATGCCCCCACATGCACAAAAATTTTTTCCCAGTTAACTATTACTATTATCAACGAGACCTTTCGAAAGATACCCATCTTGAAAATTTACTTCCCCGGGGGGGTACTTCCCCCCCCAGGGGGGGGGGAACCGATGGCCCCACATGCACAAAATTTTTTTTCCTAGTTAACTACTACTATTATCAATAATTCATATTAATTTTACAATCACAAGTGTAAAATAACTCTCTTTATGTCCATTTATACGGAATTTTGTCCTATGCTGCCATGTTAAAAATTTGCATAAAATGCGATCACAATGCCACCTGTTGAGCGATTGATCCCAAAATCTAATCAGCACCAGTTTATGTCAGGGTGCAACTAAATACCAAGTTTGGTTAAATTTCATTCATTGGTTCGTGAGATACAGCGTCCACAAAAAAATGATACAGACAGACAGACAGACATTTTCTAAAAACTATTAATTCGTAATCTAGACATCCCAAAACATGTAAATCCATCAAAAAACGGAGGTCGAAAATTTTCGCGAATCCAATACTTTCTCTATATTACATATAGAAGAAAGTAATAACTCCCAGCAAAACCTCAAATGACGGCCAGCATGAGGCCAAGTGCTGGTTGCCAGCAGTAGCTGCAATTGGCCCGCCGGTGGCAAAAGTTAACGTTGCCGCAGGGAATATGTTACGCCGGCCGTCAGTAGGCCGTATTCAACCGATCCATTGTTGGCAGCCAGCAGTAAGTTAAAAATAAGTTAGTGGGCCGGTGAATGGGTCGTTGCTGGCAGCTAGCAGTATGATGAAAATATGTAATGGGCCACTGTTGGTAACGAACATTAGGTTGGAAATTGTTAGAGGGCCAGTGTTGGGCCATATGGCGGCAAATATAGTTTTTCCATGTTGTTGCTGGCAGCCTACAGTGGGCCAGCTGTGGCAAACATAAAAAATTATATTACTGCCGGCAGTCTTCATTGGTCCTTTATATTTTCTTATTAAGGGCCCGCTTCACTCACCGTCACCGGAAGCCGAAGCCAACGTTATTCTATGGGAAATTTTCTTTACAAATAACTTATTAACTAATACATATTTTTAAATTCTGTTTTCACATTCGGAAAATTCCCAACTGTTAAATTGACGGACTTTTAAAAAAAAATTATTTTTTTAATTTTTTATATTTCATTTTGAAGCTGCAAAATACGAATTTTTAATATGTGAAATTTTTCATTTTGCAATTTCAAAATGAAATATTAATAATTTAAAAAATACATCTTTAAAAAAGGTCCAACAATTTAAAAGTTGGGAATTTTCTGAATGTGAAAACAGAATTTAAAATATGTATTGATTAATAAGTTATTTGTAAAGAAAGTTTCCCATAGAATAACATTGACTCGGACTTCCGGAGACGGTAAGTGAAGAAGGCCGTTAATAGGCCAGCAGTGATTTGGTTATACCTAGTATATTATTTTATTAGTGATACCTTTAATTTTATTAGTGCTTTTTTTCTTTTTTTTTCATTCTTTTTTTCTTTTTTTTTTTCTCTCTTTTTTCTGATGAGGTAGCAACCAGTTTTTTCTATGCATCCAATATTTAATTTGATTTTGTACATATTCTTTTTTAAATACTATTTACAAGTATTTGATTCATACACCATGGCTATAAATTCAGGATTTCTAGTACAGCATATAAGAAATATTCAGTTGATCCATTACATTTTTTGGAATGAAGTAGATTATGTTTTTTTTTTTTTTTTTTTTTTTTTTTTTTAAGTGTTCGAATTTTAATATGTTTAAATTTGTTAAGTTATTTGATATAAATAAATGTAACTTTACATGTGAAAATTATAAAATATTGAAACCAAAATTGTTATAAAAAGAGCATTGTAAAAAACTAAACACCATAAACTCAAAAAAAAAAAAAATCTGCAATTGTTTCTGGTCGAAATACCCCAAAGGCTCTTCATCAGGCAAAACAATGTGGGCATGAGTGCAGCAAAATAATTTGCTGCATTCACGCTTTTTGTTAGACTCACGAAGGGATGTTTTATTATTTCAACCTGAAAGAACTGATACATTTTTTTTTTTTTTTCATTGGGGTGGGGTGGGGGGGAGGGGGCAATGATTATGTTTATTTACAAATGTTTCTATTTATTACTATCAGAATTTCTTCGCTTTCTTGTCCCTACACTTAAATGAATTATTAAAAAAAAAAAAAAAAAAAAAAAAAAAAAAAGAAAGAAAGGAAAGAAAATCAATAGATAAATATATATATATATTTTATATTACTTTAAAATTAATAACTAAAGCAAAGTTCACTGAAATCACATAAAACCAAGTTTTGATTCTCCGCTGCTTTAGCAGCGTCTTCGTCTTTCGCGCAATGTTCGACCCGGGTCTCCACTGCCTTTGATAGAGCCTTATCCGACAGGTTCAATTTGTGTGTTTATCGGTAGTCAGGCGATACTACTATTATTCAAGAACTACAGTTTTACTATAACTCAGCATCTATTAAACATCTTAGTTTTGGTACCATGTATCAGAGAATTTAGTTACATAAAATAGTTTTCCTATCCCTCGCTCTATTATATTAAATTTATATTTAGAATAAATTTATTATATTATAATTTATAATATGATTAATATAATTAAAATATATAATAATATTAATAAAATTATTCTATATTTATGTAATCATTTCTCAAAAATTCTGTCAGCAATTTCACGCCGAAGATAGTATTAAGATATGCCATTAGCACTATTTCAATGGGGCAATTATGTTTTTGAAAAGTTTAAATATCACTTCCAGTTTTTAATATTTCATTTTGGTTTGTTTATTTTAATAATAGTTAGTCATATTTCAAAATGTATGAAAGAGCAATACTTCGCCATTTATAACTACTTCACTCGTGCCTATTTTATTCACATAATGAATGGTCGTGGAATCATTTCGACCTGAAACTTTTTTTTTTTAAATTAATTATTATTATTAATGTTTTTTACAACTTTGTAAATTAAATTTACAAAGTTCTTTATTTACTTTTTTCGACACCAGCTCTTCATTACATTTTTTGCTGCAATAAGTGTATGTTTTAAAATCTGTCTCTCTCTTGTTTGTTTTAGATAAGTTATTATTATTATTTTTTTTTTTCAATTTATTAAAATAAATTATGAGAATTTAGAGAATATTTAGTAAAATGACAGGAAAATTAGTGCTGAAGAAGGAAAAAAGTAAGTTAATTTTATAGATTATGAAACAACATACCAGTCGTTTCCACTCAAAATAATTAAGCTTGACCCATCATCAGGAAAAGATAAATTGACTACAAGTTCAGCATAATGTCATCAAGGAAATGTAGTAGCTTAAAAACAGTTTGTCTTCAAAACCTTGAGGTCGATAACCGAGTTAAAAACTACGTTTACCATAAAGCGAAGATTAGAGATAGACGTGTGTTTGAAATGCAAAAAATTCAAGTTTTTAAAAGTGTCGTTTTTTGTGTCATTTTGTTAATATCAAAATTCCTATGTTCATACATTTTTTAATACATAAAAAGTTGAATAAATGGATGTATAAGAATATTTTACGCTACAAAATTTCTTTCCAATAGTGGGGTTTCGCGATTATCAAGAAAATTATTAGATAATAAAATTTGAATAGTTCCGACAACAGTAAAATAAGTTCAGACAACCCGACCCACATTAAAATAATAATAATAATAATAGTAATCTGCATGAATTTTATCAGTTATTACTACACATATTTTACCCCTGTTATATTTTATTATTATTATTGTTGTTGCTGTTGTTAAATAAAGTGGTCAGAAAACATAAAAATGATTTATGAATTTACACATCTAATAATTTTCCTGTCAAAGCAAACTGGTACATGCGTCATGAAGATATAACAAAAAGAGTTAGCGAATTAACAAAAAAAAAAAAAAAAAAAAAAAAAAAAAAAATCGTTAGATCAGTTTTTTGAAACACTCATTTCCTAGATTTGCAATTGCTTCCACCTAATAAGGACTTTTGTCAATTTTCCTGTATTAAGCAAGTATTACATGCTAAAGAGCGAGTAAAAAGGGGTTTATGTAGCAAATTTGAAGAAAGTTAAAGTCGTTTTTGAGATATCGGCTCACTGTCCCACTGATAATTTTCACCAAAACTTAGTAAACTGATCTGTTCACCATAAACTAACAATTGCATACGAAATGATATCTAAAAAGGAATTAATATAGCGATTTTGAAGAAAATCCATAAAGCTGTTTTTAAGAGAAAGCACTTGTGAGACTTAAAAAATTTGTGTATTTTTATAGGTCGTTTATCAATTTCCCTGAACTAACAAGTACAAAAGGACATCCAAAACAAAGTTTATATAAATTTGAAGAAAATCGCCAGTTTTTGAGATTTCCAGTTTTCAACAAAAGTTGGAAAAATCATCTGTACACTATACCTGTCTTAATCAGAAGTTCGTCGTTCTTTATTAATTTTGTAGATATGATAATCAGAAAATTTCCAGAAACATATACACATATATACAATACAGATACACAAACACACAGACCAATTGCCAAAAAACACTTTTCTGACTCACGAGACCTTAAAATATGTAAATCAGGTGAAAACTCGATATCAAAATTTTTGACCGAATACATTGCTTTCATTATCTACGGTATTCGGATTATGGAAATGAATAATAATATTAATAATTAGTTGACACAAATCCTAGCATAATTTCAGATAGAAATCAATATGTTATTGAAGAATTTGTTTAATAGCGTACTTCAAATAGTTTGAATCTATAAGCTGTTAATAAATAAATATACTTATTTATAGGCCCGTAAAAAATAGGACTCCATGAATCTTTATACATTTCATGCGATAGTGACATATATTACACCTACAAACTTTTAGTTGTATACTTATCATAATTTTCATTTAAAAATAATTGATGAATTAACTAATTTTTCTGCTTTTTTTATTTTATTTTCTGAACACAGTTCCTTGTTATCTGAATAAATAAATCTCCTCTCTGCCCAGTAGCCCAACCAACGCTGACGCAGCAATTATCAGTTACATTTTGTTGTTGTTTTATGAAAGAAGTGCAGATGGCTTTCTGTTCTGATTTAGTGTGTAGGATTTCTCACGCATGCAAAAATTCAAGAAAAACAATTTCACTTGTTAACAACTAACCAGGAAACTTTTTTTGTATAAGTTGAGGAATCGCTCGCCCTTCAAATTTTCAGTGGTGATATTTTTCAAAAAAAACTCATCAATAACTTTCAAGTAAATGACTGAATTAAATTTGTGGTAAATTAAAACAAAGTTATAAATTATTAAAAAAAAAAAAAAAAGAAGAAGAAGAAGAAAAAGTCATTTTTTCAGAAGTTGGCACAAAATTCATTTATTATTATTATTATTATTATTATTATTATTATTATTATTGACAAACACTGTTCTAAAATGAAAATCGTTTCCATGCATTCAGGAAAATGATTTTAACAAATTATTTGCACTACGCAAATTTACATAATAAAAAATATAAAAGCATGTTTTGTGGTGCCACAACATACTAGTTTTTGTTAAAAATAATAAAATCAATAAATTTGCTTTAAAATATCACAGATGTATAATATAACGTTCGTTTAAAGATATTAACGAATTTTTTTTCAAAAATACTCATATTGAGATCCGGACATAATATCGCGGGACAAAATCTCGCCGGACGAAATCTCGCGTCAAAAAAATAGTAGGATCTATTTGAAAATTTGATTTTGTGTCACGCGTGATCTCTGGAGGGGGCCACAGGGCCTTATAAATATTAATTAATTAATTAATTAAAATAAATAAATAAATAATTAAATAAATCATAGAGTTAAATTTCATTATTTTATCTATGTTTATTTTTAAGTTATTCTATCTTTTGCTTTTCACTATTCAAAATACATTTTAAAAATCGTGTACATCATTGCTGATATTAAAGCTGAACACTGTTCACAAACTTGAATTAAAAGTTTTAAAATTAATAAGCACGATTGAATTCATTATGACTAATTCTTTCAAAAAATAAATAAATATAGTTTTTAAACTTCTTTAAGTAAAATTTATAAAAAAATTTATTGTAGGTTTGTCAGAATGTCAGTGCTCTGACTAAGGTATGTGTTGTCATGAAATTTTATACATCATTACTAATAATTACCAACTCTTTTTACTTTGTATTCATTTACGTCTACGATATTTTGTCCCGAGAGATTTTGTCCCCAAGCCCTCATATTGGAAATTTACTCTATCTGATATACTTCTCCCTCAGGTTTGGAGCAAGCAATGTTTGTACATTAAAGGGAAAAAAAAGCGGAAGAAGTAAACTTTTTAGGCTACTATCACTTTCATAAATTTTTGAGCGCACACAAAGAGACAGACAGACAAATTTTCAAATTATGTTCATGAGAACAACCCAAAACGTGCAAAATCTATCGAAAACCGGATGTCGAAAATTTTCCCGAATCTAATGCTTTCTTCTTAACTACACTGAAGGAAGAAAAAATAAATAAAACATAAACTATAAATAGTTATAATTGTTCTAATAACTTTCTCCCGTCCATATAATATAAATATATAAAATAAAATCCATAATTTTTATTTTATTAAATCAATTAAAATAATAATAACAATGATAAAATACTAGAAGGTTAGCGACTATCATAATTTACTAAAACGGATCGACTGGATAATTGTTATATATTTCTAGAAATCCTTTTGTTATAACAATGGCTTTAGAGTGATACATTTTAAAAAAATAGTATTTAAAAAATAATACAAAAACAAATTAATAATGGAATTACTTACTCATATGTTCTTTTTACAAGATTTTCAACCTCGAAGACGCACCCGCAGACTACATTAACGAACAACAACTTCGTATGAAATGGCGGAAAGCGAGGGAATTTCAAATGAACAGAAAAAGAATCACAGCGCCCTCTATGCATACAAATTGGTTATGGCATAATAATTTGTGGCCACAACATGAAAAACATGAGGTTGGCCGTGTGGTGATAGCCTGCATAAGGCCATCGGTGCTTGTGCCACCTCTGGGCCACCGACCATTTTGCTTTAGGCTTCCATCACTGCTGGCAGCCATAAAAGGCCCGCTGCTGGAGTTATATGGGGCAACCGGCAACTGATGGCAAGTGCAGGATGCCAGCAGTAGGCCATAACGAGCCCGCCAGTATAGGTTTTGCTGGGCTGTAATAAATAAAAATGCTTGTTTTAAAATTTGTACCTTGTTTGTATTTAAATGTATGTCATTACAAGTGGAAATTTTTTAAAACTTTTTTGTGGTTGTTGTTGTTTCAGAATTTTTGAGCGCATCCTTTCAGATGTCTATATACAAATTTTCAACTCAATCCGCATTTTGGTTATAGCTACAGACAACCCTGAATAGGCCAATTTTAATTACGATCTCCTTGTATTAAAAATATGGCGGCATCGGTTTCGATGACGAGTACGGATTCGAACTTGTAACCCCCTCGGCCTTAGAAACTGAATTGTCGTTTGTGAGTTCTTGTCCACTTTAAATGTCAACGACAATGGAAACTTGCATTTGTATTTATTGTTGATATGAACGTGAGATGTGGCAGACAAGCAAATATTAGTTTCGAGATTAACATGCACAAGACTTCAAACTTTCGTTAAAACAGTTTACTAATAAGTTTTAATTAATGTTAGTAAATTTGTAATTGTGTTTAAATTAATGTTTCATTAAAATTAAGTTTAAGCTTTCAATATGTCAGTCTGATGTTTTAAAGCGTTTAATTTTCTTTAGCAAAAAGTTAAATATTAATTTTTAAACTTTGTAAAAAGGTAGGCTGGCATGCAACGAGTAAAAACAAAGTTTTTGTACTTTTTTTTTAATATATATATATCAAATGCTATAATAGTTTAATTTTTGTAATTTCATGTATATTTATTTATTTATTTATTTATTTTTTTAATTATTATTATTCAAGCAAAAAAATGTTTTATTAAATATTACCGTACAAGTTCAAGCAATAATTCAATTCTTGATTTCTATCCGAAATTCCATTTCAACCTTTTTATATATTTTAAAAAAAAAGAAAAATTACATATTTTTATTTATGTATTAGCATGGCTATGATACAATTCTTTATTTTTAGATAAATCAGTCTTTTTAGCTGTCCAACCCGTTCGTTAATTCGTGTGTTCAAATAACTTATTAAATAAGTAATTAGTTCCTCAATCAATCCATCTTTAATTAATCATTCAACAAAAACAGGCCTGCTCAGGCAAAAAAATTCCGGTTCAGGATTGGATATTGCAGCGATTCCGAATCCACTTTAGAAGCCTAAATGTGCAAAAAAAAAAAAAAAAAAAAAAATCTATAGAGCGAGTACACAACCCAACCCAACTATACGTACAACACACATCTTATAATACATAAGAACTTACAATCGTAACTCTACTGTAGTATTGCAGTGATTGAATAATAAAAAGTATTTTAAAAAGAGGTTCAATATCGTGTGATCTCAGTAGTGCAGTTTTGAAATATTTAATGTTTTTCGTTACATGAGTTGTTTCATGTTCTTTTATTTTTTACAAATTCTTCTAGTGTAACAAGCATTATAGCAACAAGCGTTATGGCAAGATCATCAGTATAATTTCGCTACAAAGCACAATTATCGAAATTCCAATTTTATTCTTTGTATGACGTTTCAGAAAATTTAAAGAAAGTATAATTTTGTCATTTCAAGTAAAAGGCATTAAAAATTCTCGATAAAATAAAAAAATAAATAAAAACCTTTTAATTAAACATCTTCTTGTTACAAAAGTCACTCTAAATTTTCATACACGTTAGATTTTATTCAATACTTAAGTGTACTTTTTCTTTTTGTATTAAATCCCCAGATTAGTTAAAGATATACATATAGTTTATATACATGCTTTTTTCTGCTGAATAACACATTGTTATGGTAGAGCATATTCAATTACAATTATGCAACATACACTTACATCATGATCAAAAAACAAGAATTTTGCTCCTCATTTTATCATATTTCAGCAAATTGAATTAAAAATTGATATTCAAGTATTACTTTATTTGTTTGAATTATTTATTGTCAATATGTTTTAACTATTATAAACGAGTTTCAAATCTTAACTGAGCAAATACAACCTAAACTGTTTTGCTGTAAAGTTCTTTTGAATTTCCTTTTGATAAATTTCTTTCGAACTCTGCACCATCGTTAAATGTTCTCCTGGAGAATGATCTCTCCACAGAATGAAAAATCTTTCAAACGACATTGCTCCGTTCTGAAGGTACAGTTAATACTGAAATAAAAATACAAAAAGATTGCTTGCTGTACATCAAGGGTACTTCCGATTCTGCCCCACTCCTCCCTGCAATACTGTCAACTGTTACCCCCGGGAAAATACTCATAAACATCCATTTAGTCGGTATTACGTCCTTCATTACAAGATGCAAACCTCCTCCCCCACCCTCCACTCGCCAGGGCCCAAACAGTATCATTTGCATGAGGGATGCGGACGTCTTGCCCTCTAATGAAGCATGCCAAGCAGGGGGCCCGACAATGGCCAGGCCATTTTTCAAAAAGCAGCCTTTGTTGTTTCTTCGTTCTTTTGCGTATCTCCATATATTACCATTCACCCCCCTTCTTTTGCATTTTATTTTACCTATATATTACGAAATGCCCCGTCGCGAACTTGCCCTCCTTGAGTTGCTAGTGATTATTATTTATATTATTATGTGGAGGAAAAATGTACAAAGGGGAGAAGCATATTTTCTGGATGCGGAAGGAGCCTAAATTTTAAGATTCTGAATCTAACGATTAGGCAAAACAGGGCAGTAAAAGAGAACCGAGAGATATGGAGAGCCTAGAAGAGTGGATGGCTCTCTTTGTCGACTGTGGAAGGTTGTCGAGTTGAAAATGCTCTTGGAGCTTCGAGGGTTCTTTTCCTAGCAGCAGGGTCACTTTTTGATCATAAAGATTCTATTAAAGTTGAGGATTATGTCGCCAGTAGAATGAGATGGCGAAGTCACGGGCTGTTGAGTTTTATGAGCCTGTCTAGTGTGCAGTCGCTCATTAAAGAGGCACTGCAAAATGTCGAAAACATAAAGCATTTTTTAATAAAGTGAAATAACGGCTACTTTTGGAATATTACTTTCTTTCAAGACTTTTATAGGTGCGTTTAAAACACGAAGAAGAAAAACGGGGTTAATGGCTTATTACAGACAAATTTGGTAATAAGAAATCTATGCATATACATATAGACAGTAATCACAATTTATCGGAATATCTTTATTTAAACTGTCTTTCCATGTCTAGACTAGTTTTTGCATAATATTTGGATCTGTAAAAAATACATTTGAATATTAATTTAATTTGGTAGTTGTTCGTGTGTATTTTGCAATAGATATTCTTTTTCATGTAGTGATAATGAACTTAATAAATAAACAAATAAATTAATTCTTACTCGTTATTATATAAATTTTTTAAGTAAGAGGCTGTGGGATATTACATCATGAGGATTGTTTCATATTTTAAGCTACCATAAAAAACAAATTGTTTTTTATGGTAGCTTTTTTTATTTACAAATTATTATTTGATTTTTCTTGTACTTGCTGTTTTAGAGGATTATTAATACTGTTGCTTCTAAATCTATCGGTGTAAAAGTTTCTAAATAATTAGGACTTTAGTTAAGTTCAGTTTAAATAATTCAAAGTATTAACTATATCGAACTTTATTGCTCTCGTCTCTATTTCTCAAGCACAAAAGTATATATAAAATTTTAACTTGAATTATAAAACTATTTATTTCTGCCCTTAGTACTGCAAAGCCTCAAGTACATACATGAATAAATACGTAAATCCTGAAATGCCGAGTGGACAATCTAAAAAATATCACTTTAAAACATTATTTTCTATTATGTAGGCCAATTCACGGTTAAAGGAAATATTATTCACTAAATTATGAATTAAATCTCAACCATATTCTAATTTCACTAGAAATTAATTTTATGTTTCAGTGTTTAGAAAAAAAAAGAAAGAAAGAAAAGAAAAGAATATCAAAAATGTAAAGAGAGAAAAATAAAAAATGTATTTTGAAAGAAAATGGCTGTTTTCTTAATTGTGTGGTAGCAAAAGAATCTAATTCTAAATCCATAGATTCTTGAAAGTAAAAGATTTTGATATATAATTTGTTTTATGTACTATTAAAAATTTGGTGCTGTGTGAAACCAAAACTTAGTACTACAATAACTGTATTCATGAGATGGTGAAACCTTTTCAGTAGCTGCAACCATAAAAGAGAGTGAAACCGTTTACCATGATTTGGTGCCGTATATTGTAAAAAGCACCAAATTATTCGGTAAAAGACTTCCGCATCTTATGAATGCAACTAGTGTAATACCAAATTTTGGTTCATCCTAGCACAGAATTTTTAACCTTGTGCGATATTTATATATATACATTAATAGTATTATTATTTTATCACTGGTATTACAATTTTTTCGGGCGGAATGAGAAAAAAAAATGTAATAGGATGCTGTTTTTTTTTTTTTTTTTTTTTAAAGGCTCTTATGCAAATATACTGAACAAACAATACCATAAATAAATGAATAGTAATAAAATGAGCTTTTCAGCTTCTTTTAGAAACAACTGGGTTTTTAAACATTGATCTGTGGAGTTTTCACGAACAATATAGAAATCCACAAAAAATAAATAAGACATTTTGTTTCAGAAATATTCTTTTTTTGAAACTCCACTACCTCCATGTAAATAAGTCTAGTTCTCGCATTTACGAATTCTATCCCGAAAAAAATATCAGAGAGTAGAAAGAGAATTGTCGTTGAGATCTGCAGTCACATCACGTGCGAGGGCGGTCGAACAAAATGGGCTGCTGAGGTTAAAACCCCTCGGCCATATGTCAGCCGCTGATTGTCTCCACTAAGACAGAAGAGTCATTTGTGGAACCACCAGTTTGCCCCTCTTAGGACACGTTATGTGGTCAGAGTACAGCGAGCCAAATCGGTAAAGGAGAGCAATAAGAGAGTTTTTTGACAGGGCTTTCTTCCTTGGCGACAAATCTCACTTAAGGATGGGTAATAATAAGCTGAAATACAACAATAAAAGTATATTTACAAAAATATGTAAAAATTTATGCGCAAAAGGTATTTTTTAATAGAAAATTGATATTACATACCTTCGTTTTATATTGTCTATATATGTAATTCAGTTCATTTTTTTTTTTTTTATTGCAGACCGATTGAAAAGTACCTCGAAGACTTCAATTTACTTTTATTTATTATATAAACATAATTTATTGTTTTTTATTCTATAAACACCAAAGAATACCTCCGGTGACTTCTCAAAACGTTCCCATCATCCTGAAGTTATCGCGTTCATAAACATGTGTGTTTTGCAAAATGGTTTCAATGCGGTTCAAAAATGGTTAAAAACCAAACTATTCGGTCTACTTTTCCAAAAATCTCTAATATTCGTCTGGTAGCCGAATAGTTAGCATTTTGGTTTTCAGTTATTCGGTTCCGGATTCGAATAATAGTTCTTACATAGATGTTCATAGTGGTTTAATATTCGCTTTAAAACATAGGTTCAAGTCTAATAATACTTAAAGAGCAAAAAAGATCTTAGAATGATACTTAAAAATCTCTACAACTTTTTGAACAATAAATTGTATTGTACCAGCAAATTTTGTCTTTTATCGAATTTGAGAGTTATCGTGTATATAATATCGTGTTTAATGTGTGTTTTACACATTAAACAAACATTCTTTTAATATACTCGCAGTCATCTCTGCGAATCTATTAAAATAAGAATTTAAAAAACACCTATTTATAGTCACATAATTTCGATATTTAAAAATATTTATACACAGGGTGATCCAAAAGTTCACAGAAAAATAATTAAAGATATATTGTTTAAAAGTATTGGCTGTAGCATTATGCAGTTTTCACAGAAATGTACAAAAAACATGGGATTTGTTTTAGGTAACAAAAGATTTATTTAAAAGTCAGTTTAAACATCCTTCAACAGGTGATGCTTTAATTGTAAAATTACTTTTTTACAGTGGTGCAGTACCTTCAATGACGTAGCTAAAATGATAAATGTTCAATGTGATGGTAGTCATTCATTTTAATATCCGTCAGACTTTACGTAATCTGAAATTATGCTAAAACAACTTCAGAATTCGTGATATGGCGTCATTTGATCAGGCGTATCTGTTTAAAATGTGAGAGGATAATATGAATACAGCGCGATATGTTAGTAAAAATTGTAACTAATATTTTTCTTATATATGTATATATATCATTATATATTTTATCAAGCTTTAATTTGTTGTATTTGTATTTATTAACAGTTTTACTTTTTGTTAACCACGCCCACTTATCCTAAACTTTTACACCTATCTATTACTTTCCATTTATAATTTTTGTATAATATTTTAGTGCTGGCTTTGGCGCATTTTTTATACAAATATACTTTAATTAATATGAAAATTATATATATATATATATATATATATATATATATATATAAACCCCATGTTTTTTGTATATTTTAGTGAAAACCGCATAGAGCTACAGTCAGTACTTTTTAATAACATATATATATATATATATATATATATATATATATATATAATCTCGTTTTAACTCTCAAGCAACCCATTATTCCAGTTATTATTATCATTATTATTTATTAGATTTTTTATTATTATATTATTAATACACTGTGTATGGAAAGTATAAACTAATATGCTATAACTATTTTGCTAAGTAGGAAAAATAATAATTATACAAAATATTAATTCATGAGAGAATTAAAATACATTCTGAACTGTCCAAAAAATAAACTTAAGTTAAATATGCGTCGTTCGTTGTAGAAGTGGTGAAACTCTGTATTTTTAAAATATGTATATTTTTGATTAATTGTATTTCATTTAGTCATATCTTTCATTAAAAGAGTGAAGCAACACCGGTAATTGCATTAAAATCCCATAAATGACGTTACGTGTTTTTTTTTTAAGAACTAAAACTTCTAAATATTCATTATGAAAGTGAAGTTTATAAGTTACTTCAAATTAACATTCTTTTAACTTAAAAATTCATATGACTTTGATTTGTACTAAACAATAAAGAATGGATAGCAATGACTGAACAATTATATTATTTCCTAAACAAAAATTTGCAAAAAGCAAGTTATTTCGAAATCCATTTACAAGGAGATAATTCAGTTTTAGAATGATTGACGCATGTACAGAATTTCTGGAAATAAATATTTTAATAAAAAGTCATTTCATCGGGACCGACGCGTAACGTTTTCAATAAGTTGAAGGAATTATCTGACTTATAATTACATTAAAAGCTACAGATTTAGATTGCTTCTCTTTTTAAATTGTGAATTGATTTCTAATAGCTTTTGACAAAATAAGTATTAATGACCAATGTTAACGTAAATTTGAGGTTTTAAAGTAATGTGACGTTAGTTACAAATCCTCATTTTAGCTAAAACAATTAGAGATTAACTCACAATTTAACGTTCAATATACTTTTCAGGATTTCTGCTCACACTGTAATATGAGAAAGAAAAGAGATTTCAATATGCACTTTCTAATGGGATTATAAGTAAAAATAACTGTCTTTAACTTAATGAAAATGTTGCATTTCTCACGACTGAATAACACTAAATAGATTTATAAAACAATTTTGATAAAATATGAAGCATGATACAATTTTAGATGAGAGCATTTTAGAATTCCTTGATATTTTCATATTGTAACTCTTCTTCGATTTTGTCTAATAATAAGTTTGCTTGATAATTCAATTTTTAGATAATTTGATTATTTTATGTTTCCTTTGAAATTGAAAATTAATAATAATAATAATAATAATAATAATAATAATAATAATTCGGTGTATTCACAACAAAACACAAATGCAATTTTTGGTATAATTTCCTCATGTTATTATTGATTAAATAAACAAAGGATTCTTAAAATAGAATTTTTAATGAATGCGTAGTATTATAGAAAAAGTGTTTCCAAGAATATTAAGAATATTTATTCACATTGATCGAAATTTGGGAAATTACTTGATTTTGAATTCTATAAGAGTGGATATAGAAGTTAAACTTTATATAAGGATGTTACCGATTTTTTAAAACCTTTTGATCTGTGTAGCGTTTATTTATCTATTTATTTATTTTAGGACTAACATAGTTTTTAATATCTAGTGAGCAAAATACAATTTATGCACATTTTTTATTCCCACGCTTTAAGAAGCTATTCAATTCAATCGAATTTTAATGTAACAATTTAATTTTTTCCCCATAGAGTGTTAAATATGTAAATAAAATTGTTCTTTTTTAATTATAACCCTCGGTTAATAGCATCAGAAACATTTATCACATACCAATACTATATATATATATATATATGTATATATATTTGTTTGTACCATATCTATTCTTATATGTATCTTACCTCTGATATTGGCGAATTTGGCGACGGTTTTTTCTTTATAATCCTTACGTTGATAAAACGGGTAGAAGGAAGGGGAGGGGGCTATTGTAGATGTCACCTTAATGGGGAAGATAGCAAAATGGAGAACCCATTCCAGAGAACTGAAAAAAAAATTTCGGACTTAGGAATATTACCCTGAATTTAGCGTTATGTCCTTTTCTTTCACGAAAAGATCCTTTATTGCATTCCTTTTGATAAATAGGGATGCAATAAATAATAATAACTGGGATTTTACATCGCTGATCCTCTGCTGGCTCGCCATCCGCATATTACATGCCCAGTTATGTGTTTGAATCCGATATTTTGGTGAATGGACTTTTGTGGATGTAGGTCATTAGGAAAAAAGCTTTATTTTATGCTCTGAAATTTTGAATTGGAATTTTTTGATTCATATATTTTGGGATGGTATTCTAAACTTTTGAGTTTTGGAGAATAGTTTTCGTTGGAATGTTTTTCTTTAGAAAAAATAGCTCGATACGAATGCATTTGGAGAATTTTCATCATTATCTAATTTTATTGGAATATTTTTTTCCCTTTTATAAGGGAATGAGTAAATTGCATGTAATAATTTAGTAAACAAGTAATGATTTTTATTTATCGAACATATATATTATGTACGGACAATACTGAAATCATAAAAAAATTCAACTGAGATTTTGATGTATTGTATCTATATGTTTTGAGGTTTCCTGAATTCATTTTTGCTAGTTTTATGGGGAGGTATGCATGTATAAGTGAACATTAGAGCGCCTATATGCTTTATTAATTTCAACTTAAAATTGTATGGTATGATAAATTTCACTGACAACGAATTTTATAAATTTTCATGATGTAAGACTTTTATATTGATTATCATTATGTCCTACGAACTCAAGTAATTTCAAAAGTTCATATATATTCTCTCTCTCACATCGGAGATACAAAGTAAAATTATTATACGTTAGGATCCAAGGACTCAAAAATTACTTCAAGTTTTCTTTTTCTTTCTTTCTTATTTTTCTTTTTAAATTATTGCCCCCCCCCCCCAAAAAAAAAAAAAAAAAAAAAAAAAAAAAAAGCTAGTTAGATCGGTTTGCTGAAGTATGTTCATCGTGGAAAATAATGTGCCTATATACTTATAATTCTTTTAGTGGTAACAGAAAAATTTACACAACTAAGCTAATTATCTTAATTGCATTAATTTACTTGAAAAATGTGTTGTATATTCTGCCAATTCAAAATTAACCAGTAAGACATAATTTTTTATTGTATTTTGAAAAATTAAAATATCTATTTGCAAAATTCATTCTGATAAGGTTTTCAGAAGAAACTCTATAGACAAGAATAATGTTTATAGCTAAAAAAATATTACAAAACTCGAACAATCCTTACAAATTTTACAAAACTCATAATTTTTTTTTATTGTACTTTGAAAAATCAAAATATGTATTTGTAAAATTCATTTTGATAAGGTTTTCAAAAAGAATTCTATAGACAAGACTAATACAGAGTGTTAAAAAACCAAGAAACTAAATTGAAATATCTAAAATTTTAGTGCACGTGTGAACGAAAGGGTTTGCTGAATTATTGATGAAGCACTATTTTTAATTTTAATATGTTTAATATATTTATGTTCTTCAATTATTGTACTGATCTGCGATTTACATTGAAAGATTTCAGCAAATCAAGATTTTCCTACTTTTGATTCGCACAATGTTGGATTCCAGATCTAAACAGTTTTATAATTTAAGGAATTTTATTCTTTGGTTTAGTTTAATGCTAAAAATAATATCCAGTTTTCTAAAGCTATATACAGATATATTACTAATAGATTAGATTTTGTAAATAAGTTATATATATATATGTGTGTGTGTGTGTGTGTGTGTGTGTGTGTGTGTGTGTAAAGTGTGTGTGTGTGTGTGTGTGTGTATACGGATAAATAGATAGGTAGATATAAATTAAAGCTGTGATATTAGTTTTATTTTTTCTACTTTCTGATTTATTTTCTTTAACTTAATTATTTAAAGAGTTGACAGAAAAATTAAAAATCAAAATACGTTTTAGGGATTTACATTAAGTAAAAAAATTACTTTATTAAATGAAAAAATTAAAATAAATAAATAAAATAAAGATGTTTTTAAAATGTCTATTTTTACATACACTTTTCCACGCATTTTGTTTTCGCAACGAATGAAAATGAAAATTTCAATCATTCTGCTTCATATTATTGTTAAAATGACCAATTCAAGGTATCGAAATTGTATTCTTTACAATTTATATTTTTTATAAGACGTCAATACTCAATTCAAAACAGCGTGCAGTTTTTGCAGTAAAATAACGTAAACATAAAACATCAATACTGTAATTAGAACTTAATTAAAAAAAAAAAAAAAAAAAGGATAAAAATTTATGGGAACAGTTTTTAATTGTGTCGAAACTTCAGAGATTTAGTTAATTAATAAATTTGGTTTTAAAAGGTGGGTTAAAAAATGAAAATATTTTTGCATCTTGATCAAATTTTTGACAAATTACATTAAAATTCGTAAGATTAAAACATTTCTCAACAAATAAAGTAAAGATATGTAACCTAATTACAGCCCTGGGCTTTCTTCATTTCTATATTTTGCTATGTTTTAAGGCATGAGTTATCATACATGCAGAGAAAATATCATTTAAAAAAAAAATATGGTACATAAATAATAAAAATTTCTTATTAAAAAAACCCTTTCTAGTCTACATAAATGTAATTCAATTGAAATATATATTTTTAAATTTAGACATTTTCCTGAAAAATAATTTAAAAAAAAAAAAAACATGTAAATAAACAAATTCAAAGAAATTTGATTTTATGAAAACAATTAAAATAGTTAATTTTGTGATTTTAAAAAGAAAAAAAGTTTTTATGTAGGTCATTATTGTTATTATTATTATTACGAAATTGCTTTAGTAGAAACATAACGTAATATTCCTGAATGACTGATTGTTAGAATTGAAACTCAATGATAAAACATATAAATATTGTTTCTTTAAATAAATCATGTTTTAGAAACACACAGGCAGAGAAATTTTTTAAAGCTATGCTGTTCAAAGTAAAAAAAAAAAAAAAAAAAAAAAAGCAAATGTTTTTGGTTTGATTTACGTCTGAAAACAGATTTGTATTCAAATATAATACAAGAAGCTAATAATATATAATGCATTTTTTATAATATGAATATGAATATTGGTTCGCTCGAAAAAAATTAAAGCGAGTTCATAATATAAGGGTAAATTTATTCTTTTATTTATTTATTTTTTTCTGTAGATAGTAAATGTGAAAATTTAGAATAAACTTAAAAAGCAATTAACTTTCCAACAAAATACATAAACCATGCATTTGTTTCATACATGCGATAGTTTCTTTTTCATTTTCGAATACATGAAATATAATATTTAAACCCCAAACGGTGAGTTAAAAGCAGATTAATGTCACTTGCTTGTCGAAAGTCTGATACATCTTACTATCAAATCTCGTGAATACTTAATTTCAAACTTCCTCGGGTAGCCTGTCTCGATTTCCTGCGAAGATGTTGGCCGCTTTTGCGCCCTCACCTCAGCGCATCTCTGTCGCCTCTCACCGGCGGAACTCTCCAATGAAGGATCTCCCTCTCCTCGCGGAAGGACGGGAAATAGTTTCCCGGCCAGGGAAAGACACTTCCGCCGCATAAGATGTTTTGGTCCGTCCGGTGAATGTACCCGAAGACGCAAGCAAGATCTCAAGAGCCTGCGGGCGGAATTTCACTTTTTAAAAAGGTGCGGTGTTAAAATTAAACGCGTTACGTGTAGGTCAATGGTTGTACTTTGCTTTTTATTCAAAGTAAAATTCAAATTTCTCAAGGGATTCTTTAGAAAGCATTAATTGTATTTTTTTTTTAAATCTTAAAACTGAAAAAATATTATTGATGTCTTTTTAAAATTCTGAGCATTTAAATGCAGTCTTTTATTTAATCCATATTTGTTTATTTATTTTAATTTTTCCATAAAACTCTTATTGTAAGAAACTTTTGTAAATTTACTTAAATGTTTATTAAAAGCCTTTTTAAATTTACAACAGTTTTCAATGAAAAATAAATAATCGAGATTCTCAAACTTTATTTCGTATTTCACATTTTGATTATTATTTTATCTCCGAATAAAAATAATAAATTAATATTTCTACTTTAAGAAAAGTTTTACAAACTTTTAATATATCTCTGCCAATAATTATTTAAAATACTAGTAGTCATTAAAATGCATATATAAAACAGATTTTTTAGCATCTGCGTTACTGTAAATTTTAAAATATATAATTATCAGTATTTTATCTGTTTCGTTTTTTAACAGTGAATTTGGATGCAAAAGTTTCTGGTTGTTGTTTTTTCTTCGGTTATCAAAGGCCCGGACGGCTGAAAGGATAAGGCAGTTGCATTTCTACGCATGGTCTGTAGGTACAATGTGCCTCTGTCTGGTTCGATTCCAGGCAGCTTACCGGTTATCTCCAATTCTTCCAATTGCAATTCAATCCTGTGTTAGTTTTCTTCATCTCGAGGAAGACTTACTTGCGAACTTCGAGTCAAACATGTACCATGGATATGAGTGTAAACAGTAAATAAAATGTTTGAAGAAACAATGGAAATATTTCCAGAATAATAGATAACTCTGAAAGTGCAGGAGGTTTATTTATTAAATTTTATAACCATAATATCAAATTCAAGTTTATATAAAACAAAAAAATATTTGTTATTAATAGTTTTGAAATTTTTGCAGTGAAATTTGTTCGATAAAACAATATAAAATAGTGTACGTAAAATATCCTTTAGGACGTCTAACTTGTTTTTTATTGTTTATATTATCAATGTTTGAAACTTCGGGGGGGGGGGGAATTCACTCAGAAAACTTTCATTTATTTATTTATTTATTCCCATATTTATTATATTAAATGTGTCAAAGAAAAGAAAAATAAATTGCTATTTCTACAGTTGAATAAAACACATAACTTTTAATTATACATTATAAGGAAGAATGCTTTAATATTATCTTAGCATCTAATAAAATAAATGCAAAATTTGAAATTTTTAACTAGTTTATATGTAATATGTAATAAACAATATCCTCACAATTAAAGAAAATATAACTGAATATTAAAAGAAAATAAAGAAAAATGAAAAAAAAAAAAAAATCTGAAATCAATTTTGACAATAATGTTCTATAATGTTCCAATAATGCTCCATCTTGGCTGTTAAAAATTACTTTGCTATTATTATTTCAACAATAAGCATTTTTATAACTTATTTAACTATTAATTTATAGAAAAATGACGGTATGTCATTTTTTTTAACGTTTTTGTCTTTTTCTCCCAGAATTTTAGAGGTAAATATATATATATATATATATATATATATATTAAAGTCAGTTTTTTTTCTTTTTTAATAATTATAATTCAAATAAGTATTCAAAGGTTTTTAAACAGGGAAAAGTTTAACAATTTTTCGAATTTTAGAGTTAAATTGAAATAAATTTTCTTCCCTTTTATAACAATGCAAATATGCATTCAAAAATTGTTATACATATGAAAAATATGATGAGACTATTCTCACAATACATATTTTTCCAAATATTTCCCGGGCAAAATTCGCATTACGCATGAAAATTATTTTTTAAAGATTTTTTTTTTTTTTTTTTTTTTTTTTTTTTCACGTTCATTAAAATTTTTGCTGTAAAATAACTTATTTCTTTTATTATGCACATAAATTCAACGAATCTTAGATTTTCGTAGCTCATTTTGATAATAAATTGGTAATACAAACAAAATATTTTGTGCTAATTGGTGTGCACATTCAAGGGAGCACAATTTTAAATTACTTATACGATAAATGAGGTAAATTTTCTAGCATAAAAGATAAAATATAGAAATCACAGATATCAAAATGGTATAAAATAAACATGTATTGTAAGTTGTAAATAGCATTAAAAAGTAACTTCCAAGTATCACATTTGTGGAATGTCTAGGGAAAATTTTAACATCCCCAAATGTTTAGGCAATCTCTGTAATTATTTCTATATAATTTTCTTTTTTTAAGCTACTGTTGAAGAAAAACACATTATATTTATTCGATCAAATATTGTAGAAAAATAGTCTAAAACATTTTTTTTAAATAAATGAATAAAAATAATATATACAATATTGAAATCGATTTATTTGTTTGATTCTCGCAAATTTAAAATATTAATTACGTTTATAACTTTAAAAAATAAATAAATAAAATAATAATAATAATAATGATAATTAAATGTACTTTACAATATACAACTTTTGATTTTTGATATTTGTAATTAATTTTTATCCCTTTCAACATCATGCTAAATATCATGTACTCCGAAACCTCATTAAAATATTCGCCTGGCAAACTTTCTCTACCTTCTAAAGAGGGAGCTTGCCGGCAAACAAACTTCACCCGATCAGCAGAAAGGGATGTTCCATCTTAATCCTGTAGAAAGCTTGTAACGAATATCATGTTTTTGATTGGTTAAACAAAAAAATTACATGTTCATTGTGATAAAAATCTATATTAGACATTCACATAAATAATAAATGTATACGTATAAAAAGAAAAATCTAAATTTCATGACAATTTTTTTTTTTTTTTTTTTTTATTGTTGGTGAAATTCAGGATTCTCATCTTGTCATCCAGCCATTCAAAGAATTCGTGATTAAAATTAATAACTTGTAGGCAGCATTAGGCGAGAAAATTTTAAATTTTAAGTTACTCGCCAGTTGGGCAGTATATCCTTTTAAGATAATTGACATAGTTTCATAATTTTCTCTCGCAAATAATTTTAAGAAAGCTTTTTTAGAATCGTCCGAAGTAATATGTTTGTTTTAAGATCGTCGCTTTTTCAAGAGGTCCGTTCTCTGACCCAATTCTTTTTTCTTACATAAATATTGAAAAATCATTTTATGAAAATTGTAGTGGTCGATTTACGAAGGAATCGAAAAATTTTGCGAGTGGTTGCCGAAATGTAGAACTATTTTGCTGCTGGTTTACATATATTTAGAGAGAGAGAGAGAGAGAGAGAGAGAGAGAAAATAAAGAAAGATAGGTAGACAGACAGACAGGTAAATCAGTTTATTACAACTATGCGAAGAAACGAAATATATATATATTGACCCTACAAGGCACCCAGTTCCATACGTGGAACACCGAATTTAATCATTCCTATAGCTATAAAACTATTAGTAGCGACATCTCTTGACATCTTGATAGAAGCTACTGACATTTAGCAATGTAGTAATACGAATCTTTACCTAAAGATGTCGTTCGTGTTTTTGTTATAGTGCACTCAGTGTGAAATTTGAATGAAAGTGATACGTTAGTCGTTTGTCTGAATTTAAAAATAAAAAAAGAATAGTCATTGAACAGTTTTGAGTCGAAAACAAAATACTGTGTGTTATAACGAAATGTACATTTTGCAGAGGTAAGGTTTTTTTTTTTTTTTTTTTATATTACAATAGTAGACGTATTAGTAAATTATATTTTTATATATGTTCCACATACGGTACATTGAGCTAAAAAGTTGATTTTTCCGTAAAATATGGTTTTATTTTTATTTTTATAAGTTTTCCCTATCTTCTGATCACTAATTATAACCTATATATTTTTGTCGCGCACTAAAAAAAAAAAAAAAAAAAAAAAATTAAGCCTTGTAGGGTTAAATATTTAAGATAATATCATAACAACAGAAGATAACATATTGAAACATGCATAATTTAATTTTAAGATGATAAAAGAAGAAAAAAATCATGAACTAACTGTTTAGAAACCCCAAAACAGCTATGTTATCAGGTATACTTATAACTTTTAGGGTGAAAAAATAACATTGTGTATGTAATAGTGAAAGATTTTTTTTCGAAATTCACTATGAGTACTATACAATATTACTAAATAAAAACAAAAAGGATGTACTTAACAATGAAAACATTAAATAAAATGTATATAAATTAATATTTAAAATTTAAAATTATAAATATAAATATAAATTCAAAATTAACATAAATAAATAATTTATAAAACATTTTACTAAATAACAGATTGTTAATATTTTTTTACATTCACTCATTTAAAATGCATAATGAATCTAAGGAATTTGTTAACAAAAAAAATACATCGAGTAATTTAATTTACAAGAAAAATTAATAGATAAAATACAAATTATTTAATTAAACATAGTAGCGATTCTTATGCAGATAATATAAATCAAAATCAATCAGAATAGTTTTTCATTATAATTATTTTATGTATAAAATAATCTTTAGTCCGCATGACAGACCTTAAAATATAATTAATTATAAATGAAACTGAAAAATGCACAGTTGCAGTGTGGCATACTTGACTGTAAGCTCCAATATATATATATTCATAATGAAAATCTTATGTAACTTTTCTTATACTCTTACATTTAACAGCCGATGTATCGTAAATGTTGTTAAAGATTTGGGAAAAAGGCGTCACATGCTTGATACTCCTAAAGCGATATATACCTAAGTCCAAACTGAACTAAAATATGTTAAAGACCGATAAAACCCCAAAAATTATTGTACCATAAATCAAAAATGAGTTTATAACTTTTCTGAAAATATTTATCTATAAAAAATCGGAAATTAGAAAGTTTCACGAATTTGGTATATCTCTTTTATGCATTTAATTAATCAAGTGTATCACGATTTCAGTTAAAGCAATAATTGAAACGCATTAAATTGAAATATTTTTATATATTATACGGAAAAACTATGCCAGCAAAATAAGTTCCCATTTGAGACAGTAACAATTAAAATTATCAAGGCAATATTTTTTGCTAAAAAAAAACAAAAAAAAAAAACATACAAATCTAATGTCGAATTTCAGAAATAAAGACTAAATGGGTAGATTAGTAATTTCATATCCTAATAAAAAGAGCGCACTATCATCACACACGCACACATATAATGAATAAGTTATAATATATATAATAAGTTTACTAGTAGAAACAATTGATCGCCAGAACCTAGGATGTTCTATATAATAATGGTTTTCATTAAACTTTGTAGAATGTATTTAAAATATTTATAAAGCAAGATAAGAAATACGAACTTTAACAAACTGTAATGCATACCCAGCTGGCTTTCCCCTTTTCTTCTTCACTATATTTAAACGAATTTTCAAAAAAACACTGAATTGCTATTATCTATCTATCTATCTATATATATATATATATATATCACTTTATAAATAAAAACTACGAAAAGTTCCATTGCAAACATTCAAAAACTTTTTTTCGGGAAATTGCATATAATTTTCGACTTTAAGGTTTCTCAAACATATCCCGCAGCCGCGGCGATATTTTGCCGCCCAACCGCTTCAAATAATTAGTGCTGCTCTAAGCGAATTTATTTTATTTATTTATTTTCTTTTTAGCAGTACTTTGGGTTTCTTACCTTGTATTCTCGTTGGGTTTTAAGGGGATACCTTTTTATCTTATTGGATAAATTTAATTTAAATGATCAGCTCGGAATCTCTGTATTATTCGTCATATTTTGGTACCTTTCGCACCTTTCTGCGTTCAAAGCTTCGTGATGAGATAGCCGAACATATATATACAATCGGATTTTAATAGTATGAAATATCATTATGACATTATATTACACATTAAAACGTTACTTTTCTACAAAATTTATTGTATAATTACATTACAGTGTTTGTTGTCGTAATATTTTATTCTATATTATTATAAAAGTCATATGAAAAAGTCTATTATTATTACTATAATGTTGTTATTATTATTATTATTAATTATTTTTATCAAATTACTATTATTATTATTATAGAAAATATTTTTATTGCTTTTTATTTTAATGAATCTTATTAGTTATAATTTATAAAAATTTGTGCGTTAAACTACATTTTTTTTCATTAACGCATTATATAATAATAATATTAAATCATATCATATACACATGTTATAATGAAATAGCTAAAGGTCTATAAAATATATATATAGGGTAAGTGCACCAGTGATTGACATTTTTAGAGCAATCTCTCATGTTTTTAATGTTCTAGTCATCAGAAATTATTTTTAGAAATATTAAGTTAATACATATGGCATGAAAAACATTCAGAACCACATACATGTTAATATATACATTTGATAACAATTATTATTTTTTTAATGAATTTTTATTTGACACCCAATCAATGTCCCAGTAGCTGACACTGCCAATTATTTCTTTTATTAATAATTGGCACCCTACGTTCCAGTGTTTGACACTGCTAGTTATTCATTTTATCAGTTATTAGCACCGTATGCTCCAGTGTTTGACATAAAATGTTAAAAATCTTATATGTAAAATATATGATTTTATTATTTTTCTTATTTATTAATTATTTCGGGATAGATGTCAATTAATGGAGCATGCCAATCACTGGAGCACCTACCCTATATTAAATTTATTTAATTAAAAATATTTATTTATTTACTTATTTATTGTTTCATTTTAAGCTTTTATAACACGAAATCTGAAATATAAAACCACTTGATATGAATATAACATTTTATCGCGCGCGCGGGAGGATAATAATTATTTATTTTCCTATATCAGATTTACATATTTTCAAATTAAAAACATTTAGGCTTGCAAGGATTTTTTTTTTATCTTTCTTCTTCTTTCTTTTCTTTCTTTCTTTCTTTTTTTTTTTTCTTTTTTTTTTTTTTTTTTAAGAAATTTGAATAATGTTGCAGTCAAAGAGGAATCAATGAAAGTTATTTACTCCAGAAACGTAAACATTTTTAGTAAATTATTTATTAATCTGTCAGTTGTTTTAAAATAAATGTTGTAAACCTTTTGTAACGCCCTTGAAAGACGACCCATAATTAGAAAAGATTACCCCTACCCCAACACTTCTTCCCTAAATCAACGAAATGTTATGATAGAACTTTTGTTTCGCAACTGAAAAGATATGATGAAACGCAACACACAAATTAAACACACACACACACACACACACACATAAACGAAGAATTCATATACCTCAAATTTTGTTCAAAACGGCAATTTTTCTATGCTCCCAGTCTTACAATGAAGATGACCACTACTTCCCTATCCGTTTAGAACTCGGGCTAGTCAATAGGGTAAACATGCAGGGAGGGAAAATTCTGACAGTCTACTATGATGAACTCTATTGATCACTTTCACCACTAAAACTTCTCTAATACTTTTTTTTTTCTTTTTCCTATCAACGCTTCAACTGAGAACAGTGGTTATAAATGAACGAAAGTACGGGAAAAAAATTTCAAAAGCCATACTTTTACGTCGGTTACTTTTTTTACAGTACTATTATAGAGAGTTTACTACAGACAATTTTTTCCCGATAAAAACATGTTTCCTTTCACCTGATATATAGCTTTAAAAATTGAAGTTGGAGTTTGCAAAAGGAATTGGAACATTTGATTTAGTGTTATTTCCTTTTCCACAGCCAGAGAAGATTCCATTTCGAACTGCCAAAAAAAAGTTAAAGTTTCTTTTTCAAAATGATTTCTTCGGGGTAAAAAAATGACTGGTGTGTTTTCAAAACGTTTCTGGGTGTGTATTTTTACTGACAGTACAACGGATGAATGGCAGTTTAAAAAATGATGAAGACATTTAGGAAATTGGAAAATAAGGAAAAAACAACTTTACTGATTCTAGGAAATTCAGTTTTCGAATAACTCTGATGTTTACTTAATATAGAACACATATTTTTAAAATTCATCATTTAGAAAGGATATAAGAAAAACTACAGTGTGAATAACACATAAAAAAATATAATTCGAATAACACGCAAAATTTATATTTCGAATTATTTGAAACTCAAATTAACAGAAGAACTAATAAAAAAGATTATAAAAAAATATGACGCTATGTAGAAAATAAATTAACATAACATTCGCTTTTTTAAAATATTATATTTATGAGGTCATTTTCGTTTAGTTTTTCTATTTTTGAAATATATTCTTTATTGTTGTTGCTGTTGTTACTATTATTGTCATTAAAACACATCTTTTAACACATTTATCTGCAATCAATCAATGATTCCATCGTTTACTGAAAATGGATACTGATAACACTGCTCGGCATTAAAATTGCCCCAACACCATTTTTGAAAATTCTTATGTAAAATGACTAACTGAATCCGAATATGATGGCCATTTTGCCCTATCACCTACCGTTTCTTGGGGACGCCCCCCTATTTTTACCACATTTCGGTAATTTTATGGCTATAAATTTGATTTATAGCGGAGAAAAGAAATATTTTAACTGTTAAATATCTTATGAGGGCCTAAAGAGGGGAAAAATTCTATAACATGAACATTTGTAGCAAGGGGAAGATTTAGAGGGGGGGGGGATTTGCCACTGAAATTATAAATTACATTTACTACATTTTATTAATCAATTATTATTATCACTTATTAAGCATTATATATATATATATATATATATATATATATATATATATATATATATATATATATATTTATTTATTTATTTATTTATTTATTTATATTTAAGAGTTAAAATAATTATTTTTCATTCTCCAAATCAAATTCATGGCCATAAAATTACCGGTAGACTGATAAAAATTGGGGGAGGAGGTGACGTACCAAGAAAATGGTGGGTGATGGGACAAAATAAGGGCTATATTTGGATGCAAGAGGTCATTTTACATAAGAATATGCAGAAATGGTATCAGGACTCGAATATATATATATATATATAGATTTTCAGCGTAGTGTAATTTGAAACTGCAATTTTTATTATTTTATCCGCAGTATAAAAGTTTAGCATTAAACAATTATACGTACAACAAATTCAGATGATCTTTATACGTATATAGTTACATACATGTAATTTAATTCACTAAGAAATTCAAAATGTGTGAACATTCTTTGTGTTTTACTATGTGAAAAGAAAAAAAAATTGTGCAGAATTAGAATATGGTTGCCCTTTTGGTAACGCTTAATAATCCTATTTGTAAGACGGTCGCCCAGAAATAAGTTGATTCTTTGTCTACTAAATTGAGTGTATACAATGGTTTCGTTCTAGATAAGATTGAAACAATAGTGTTTTTAAGTAAGAAGAAAGGCGCAACCGTCCACAATTAACCGTCCCACACTCGAGCGAGAACATTTGGTCAGTATTTTTAAGTAAGATGAAACTACTTATTATACTTTAAAAAATTTGTAATTTTGAAATATTTAATGTTTATGATATTTAAAACATTAATTTTCGCATTAAAAAAATCAATGAAAATTTGATTTTCAAATATAGAAATTTACAAATTTTTTGAACTTTATTTTGACAGAAATTTTAGAACTTTTTATCATGTATTGAAGAAATGACTTTCTTCGTATTTGACAGATTAATAATTTTGTTAGAACTGGTTTTTCTGTACAATGTTTTTGTCACGTGGCAGCTCTGTATAATTTATGGCCTCATATAATCTTGGTAGTCTAAACAACAACAACAACAAAAAAAAAAAAAAAAAAAAAAAAATCATCTAAAAATTACACAATACACGCTACAGAAAGTTGTTTACCATCTTTATTTTTTCCTTCCTAACTTTTTTCATCTCTCTCTCTCTCTCTTTTTTTTTCATCGTCGCTGTATATTAGCTGAAATCTTTTGTATAAGGAGAAACTTTCTGAAATTTGTCATATAAGTATTTAATCATTTTGTTTAGAAAATAAATTGCCACCGGAATTAAGTCAAAATCAAACCAGAAATATTTGAGCAATAAATTTTAGCTATATTAATAACAGTAATGAAATATGATAGTGCAATGACTAAGGCTGATTTGTGACTTGATGCGTAAATTCGCTATTTAAAAAATGAAAATATCTAAATATCTCTGATATTAGCAATTGAATACAATCAGCAATTTTGAGTATGGTATTTCTAAATCTATCCATTTTAGTTTTCTAAACATATTTAAAATATGAAAGAAGTGTACGCATAATATTTAAATAATTGTAAAAGATAGATATAGAAAAGTATAATTCAACCCAATTTTTTGCAGATCAGACGTTTCTTCAAATTTTATATAGAATAGTAAATGCTGAATAGGAAAAATAATTTTTTTATGTATGTGCATTCTATCAAATACACTATTAAAAAAAAAAAAAAAAAAACTAAGGCAATTAAATTTATTTAAGCAAGTAGAACTAACTGTCATCCATTTTGGAGATTTTAATTATACAAAGAAATTTTTAGCTTCGCTCACGAAATAGGATTTTCTACCTCTTTTTTACTTCCATTACCATAAGTATTGTATTCGGTCCAAAAATTCAATATCGAGTTTTCACCTGATTTACAGGTTTTAAGGTCCCCTGAGTCCAAAAAATTGGCTTTTGGTAATTGGTCGGTGTGTGTGTGTGTATGTATGTACGTGCGGAATCTTCTGTCTGTCATATCTCCGAAACTAATAAAGATAGAACTACGAAACTTCAGAATTGATACAGGTCTAGTGTACAGATGAAATTTCTAAATTTTGCTGAAAATTGGAAAACCGGAAGTGGGACTGTAAGTCCGTTTCTCAGAAACTGCTCTAACTATTTTCGTCAAATTTGCTATATAAATACTCTGTTAGATGTCCTTTCGAATGATATAGTTGGTTAGTTCAGGAAAATAGATAGACGCCCTGTATAAATAGCTCAATTTCAGGTCTCGTAAGTGCGTTCCTTTAAAAATGCCTGAACGGATTTTTTTCAAACTCGTCATATTAACTACCTTTTAAATATCCTTTTGTATGCAATTTTTGTTTTCCGGTCAATAATTGAGTATGCCAAGTTTTGGTAAAAGTTGGTGTCTCAAAAACGGCTCTAACGATTTTCTTGGAAATTGTTACATAAATCAATTTTAGATATCCTTTCTCATGTATTACGTGGTTATTACAGAAAAATTAACAGTCATCCTTCTTAGGTAAGTTAATTTTATATCTCGGAAATTGTTGATTAAAAAAAAAAAAAAAAAAAAAAAAAACTCTACGTTTTTTAAAGTGCTTTGTAAACTTTGTTTTACATGTCTTTACACGTGCATTAAGTTTCTCTTTCTGCAAAAATTTTAGGTTTCTACTTCGTTAGGTCAATTTTATGTCTTCTGATTATATTACCTAAAAAAAAAGCATATAATACGTGTAATAGTGGGTAATGGAAGTCGTGTGGTTGTTTCACACCAGATTTTTTTCTTCCGCAATGTTAATGCTTTATGGATCAAGTATTTGTATTATCCCTAAATTACTAACATCTCCCTGCAATGTTTATACGATCTTGATATAACATACTATTTTAGAGATTTTCTTGTTTGTCCCTTACTTCAGAAATTACTCAAACAATCACTAAAAATCCTCATTTAAAAAATAATCTCTATTTTGAACGCGTCGAATAGATTTTCTGAACTAAAATTTCTGTCCTTTGTTTATATTGTTTAAAACCAAAGATTATTAAAGAGCTGTTCTCACAACCGATCTCGAAATTTCTGTAAAATCAATGAAACAAATGATGAGACGATGTCATTAGTGAGAGCAGTTTTGGCATTGTAGTGATTAATAACATTTTAGACAACGCGCTGTACATTTGAATTGACAACATGTAGTATTGAAGCTTTTCAAGAGGCATTAACCCCTTCCACTCCACGGACGTACGTGCGTACGTCCTAGTGCTAATGGCCATTAATACCATGGACGTACGTGCATACGTCCAAAGAAAGTATACAATACAATAAGCCCAACGTTGTAGTGATATCAGAGAGAGTTATTTTATTTGTCATATGTTATTTTGAAATTGTATTTTCATTACTGATAACTAAATGGCGTTAGTAGTCTCGGTGACCTATTAGTTTTGGCTACAGTTGTTTCGTGATTTCTCGCGGCTGCGGTTGTGTGTAATTTTCGCTGTTCGACTTTGTGTATTTTGCCGGTGTTTTAAACTGTGAATAATGTGTGATTCTAGTGATTCGGATAGTGATTATATCCCCGATTATGACGAATTTGAAGATTCCAATGATGACTTTGCTACAAGTGAAGACGGCGAAAGCGATGACAGTGATGATGAACCACCTACAGCAGGTGACTGGAAATTTATGTCGGAACCTTTTGCCGATGCACGTCCTGAGCAACTTCCTGAATTGAAAAGGAACTTCACAACAAAATGCACATTGTTACTTCGTTATGTATTGCATTATTTCAAAATTATAATCTGGTATTTCACATATTTACACTACAGCTAGCCTGGAGCGGAAGGGGTTAATGAATACTTGTTGACAGAGTAATACTTTTAAACTGGGATATTTTTACTCATCCTAGTAAAAAAAAAAAAAATTTAACACATTTAAGACTGCTCCATATTTCGTTATTGGAATTACACCAATAAGTTTTTTTAACACTTCTTAGAACATTAATTAGACAAATAATCTATTTCGATAATATTGCATTTATTCTGTAAGAGTTACAAAATGTTGCGTTTTAGGAACATCAGACAAAAAGGTAAAAAAAAAATAAATAAATGCTTTTGTGAACTTTTTTTTTTTTTTTTTTTTAATACAATAATGGGCTCTTCCCAGCGTCGTCTGCTCAATCATGTGATAAGGGAAAACAAAGAATCGAATTCAATTAAATATTTTTCTTAAGAACAAAAGTGTTAATATTTAATCTATATATATAAAATCGTTCTTCCTGACTGAGTGAGTGAGTGAGTGAGTGGGAGATTCATCATCGCCCAGACCAAACCGCTGGACCTAGAAGCATGAAATTCTGTGACAATGTTCCCTCTATGACGTAGACATCCATTAAGAAGCGATTTTACAAAACTCGCCCCCCAGGGGGTGGGGGCAAAACGTGATTTCACAAAATCCTTCATATCTCAAACAAAAAAACAGATATCCGTAAAATTTTTGCTTAAAAATATAGCTAACAAGAATGTCTAAAAACCAATTTCTGGAATTTTAGAAATTCGGTCCCCAAGGGGGTGAAGGGGGCAAAACGTGATTTCACATGCGTAAAACATGATTTCACATAATCCTATATATCTCAAACAAAAAAAACAGATATACGTGAAATTTTTGCTCTAAAATATAGCTAATACAAATATCTAAAAACCAGTTTCTGGAAATTTAGAAATTCTGTCCCCAAGGAAGGGGGGGGGGAAGGGGGCATAACGTTATTTCACATAAAACATGATTTCACATAATACTATATATCTCAAACAAAAACGTGAAATTTTTGCTCTAAAATATAGCTAATACAAATATCTAAAAACCAGTTTCTGGAATTTTAGAAATTCAGCCCCCAGGTGGGTCTATGGGGCAATAACAAATAGAAATACAGTTAGGCCGTTCAAATTTGGTACATATAGGTTTTAAAGGACTGCAAGTCGAATGGGGATATTTTCGAAAATGTAAAGTTATTAGGAGGGGCGGGAAGGGGGGAAGGGAGGGGCAAAATAATAAAAATAGATATAGATCGTTCAAAATTGGTACATGGAGGTTTTCGATACCTACAAATCGATTGCGGATATTTTCGAATTTGTAAAATTATTAGGATTGGTGGGAGGGGGAATAAGGCGGTAAGGGGGGGCTTTGGGCAAAAACAAATACAAATACAGTTAAGCCGTTCAAAATTGGTACAGATAGGTTTTAGAGGCCTGAAAGTCGAATGGAGATATTTTCGAAAGTGTAAAGTTATTAGGAGGACCGCGAAGGGGGGTGGAGGGGCAAAAAATTTAAAATAGAGTTAGATCATTCAAAATTGGTACATAGAGATTTTCGATACCTACACATCGATTGCGGTTACTTTCGAATTTGTAAAATTATTGGGAGGGGCGGGAAGGGGGGCGGAGGGACAAAAAAATAAAAATAAAGGTAGATCGCTCAAAACTGGTGCATAGAGGTTTTTGATAGCTACATATCGATTGCGGATATTTTCGAATTTATAAAATTATTAGGATAGACGGGAGAGGGGGGGGGAGGAGGAAAATAATAGAAGTAAGAGTTAGATCGTTGAAAATTAGTATTATTAAGTTTTAAGGCCCGATAAATCGATTGAGGATATTTTCGAAAGTATAGAATTATTAAAAGTGGTGGGAACGGCGGGCACAGGAAAAATCGCGCCGTGCGCGCAAGTATACGCTGCGGCAGGCAGTGGGGGTCCTGACCGAAGACAGAAGATTTTTGGCCCCACCAATGACAGAAGATTTTTTTTTTTACTTTATATATTTTCCCTTTCGATAATATAAGACTAATATAAGTTCGATACTTAAATACTCTATTTCTTCATGACTACTTTTCATGATTCGCTTTTCATTATTATTTTAACAATGTTTCGAAGATATTATTTGTTAACCATGCTTTCCTGATCCTTTTAATTTGAAAAATAATGTATGTTTCTGATAGGTATTTCAACATATGAATTTGATACATTGCTTACAAAATAAATACATAAATTAAAAAAATAAAATAAAATAAAATAAAATAAGACCGTTTTAAACTATTTTGCTAAAGGCAAATGTAAATATTATAAATTCAAAACTCAAAATCTGTCATTCTAACATTACTTTATCCTACTTATTAATATTTTTGATTAGAAATAAGAATGACTGATAATTCCTAAACTGTATATCTAAAACACCAATGGAATTTTATTAATAAGATTACATATTTTTATTTAAAATTTATAAATATTGTACAGTACATTAAATATGTAATTATCTGTTGAAAATTAAATTTTATTCATCTAATTTCATTTTACATCATAAACATTGTTTCTTTATTAAAAATAATTCATTACTGTTTCTTTAGGGGAAAAAAAAAACAGTCGTCACGACAATGGTTTGAAAAGTAATTTTTATATTGACACTCTAATTGCTGTCTCATCAGCGAAAGAAAAAGAAAAATTCTCCAATATCACAATGTCGTATTCCAAAAGCAACAACTAAACGACAAAAGATTTATCTCCATTCGATTTAAATCTAGCCTAAAAGGTATAACAGTAAAAACACATAACGTTAATTTAAAAACGAATAAAAAACATGGCTTTTGTCGGTACCCCCTCCCCTTAAATATAGCCTTTTGTTTCTTTACGCAGCCTTCCCTTGCATAGAAACAGAATTCCAAAACATTTGAAAACACCAAAACCCAACCACACACCCCTCTTTTCAACGAAACATCACACAAACCATTTATACACAGAGATAACGCCGTGAAAAGGATAGGTATTAACAATGGGTAGCATCACGGTACAAACCACCCCCACAGTCCCTCAACCGTTTTCGTAATAAAGCGCGATTTCGGATCTAAACGGTTGAGGTGTGCGCAAAATTACGGGCAGATAAAGATTCAATAAACGCTTTGTTCCCCGTGCCTTTGGGTCAGAAATTTGCGGCTAATGATCTATTGGCTGGCGAACAATACGAATCTAAAGCGGGATATTTCTTTTGTGCATTTCGTTACCGGCAGATCAATAAGTAAGGGATGGAAATTGCGAAAAAGAATGGAATAAGTCGGGATTTCTCACCTTTTCCTGGGCTTTGTTTTCCGTAAACTTGCCGATTTGGCGCTTAGTTTGCATTAATTAATTCGCTAACTCTTACATTAGAAAAGATAACGTGAATTGGAATTTTATTGGAAGTTTTGTTTAAAATCTCCAATCTCGCGTTGTCAGAATCAGATTTGCGGAAGAAAGTTGCCTCACGAAGGATATTTGTGATATAATTAATTTATTTGAATCTATTAAAGATAAGCTGAAGGTGACTATTTTCTCTTCCTTAGAGGGATTAGACTTTAAATAAGTTATATACAATGTTTTGTTTCTAATAATAAGGATAACAAGATTTTTGTCATACATCTGGGAAATTTAATAATAAATTTTGGGCACTTAGATGTACAAACTTGGTGACAGGATGAATAAACTCCATCTAGAATGTATAAGTAGTCATTTTTCTGAATCCCTAAACTAGAAATATAGATTTTCGAGTCATTCATATATAAGGTAAACAAATAACTTGGATAGACAAAAATATCGAGAATTTCTAGTTTGCACTATTGTAAATAGTGAAAAAAAAAAAAAAAAAAAAAAACTCGCTTCTTGTGTTCACATATATTTTCAGACATTTTTAAATAAGATTAACCCCATGATAACATAGAGAAACGCTCTAGAATTCTAATGGGAGTTTTTAGAACTCGCTAGCAAAAGGAATTAGAATTTACAAAGAGGAAATGGAACTATTCTTACTAGAGACACAATTTAGTTTCTAGATGTCAGTCACAGAATTTTTCTTCAGCGTGCCATTTTTAAAATAAATTTCAAAGAATTTGAGACTACACTGTACTATACACTAAAGTATACTGAGAGCAAATCTTCCGTGCACAATATTTCTGTTATGGTTAGTCAAAATCTAATAAAAGTTTAAGAGGTTTTTACATCAGATAAAATTATATCAAATGGCGAGCAATTAGCCTTTAAACATTAAAATTTTTGTAAGTATAAGCATGATTACACCAAAAATAGTGATAATTTTTTTTTATAATAATAATAATAATAATTTTATTTTATTTTATTTTATTTTATTTTTTAATTTCAATTTATTTATTTATTATTTTTTTTTAGGACTGAGGACTGTTAGTCTCAATCTGAGGATTTTTACTAATATACCAGTTTTACGATAGTTGGACAGTTATCGAAATTTAAAATTTATCAAAAATATAATTGAATAATTTGAAAGCGATGTTATAATTAAAAAAAAAAAAAAAAAAAAAAAAAAAAAAAAAAAACAATAGTCTTCCGTTCTTTTACAAGTTTTAAAAGTAGTCATTTTTCAAATTATTGTAAAAATAATTATGATTTTTTTTCTGATATTTCTATCGTTCAAAGGTACTGACCCCTTAACTTAATTTCGGTTTTATTTTAAAGGAGGTATAAAATTATATGTAGTTTCCAACCACTAAGGAACTCGGTGAACTTCTGCCAACTGTGTCTGACATCTAATAGTCCAAGCGGCGGCTGCAAAAAATTGACTAGATAAGGTACGAAGTTGATTTTTTTCCTATAGATAGAATTCATTGTTACAATGAAAATCTGATAGGGTTGCCTGGTCAAAGCCGTTAAGTTTAAGAGAAACAACCTCACTTCCGGTCACAATTTAAACGATTTTCGAACCCCAAAAGGTATGAAGATGGAACCGGTGTTAAAATGTAGAGATTAATATGCTCTTTAAAATGGCATAGGGTTGCCTGGTCAAAACCGTCAATTTTCAGAGGTTGCCTCGATAATAGGGGTCAAATTTAAACGATTTTCGAACCCAACAAGTGTGAAGATGAAACCGGTGCTAAAATGTAGAGATTAATATGCTCTTTAAAATGGCATAGGGTTGCTTCATCAAAGCCGTCAAGAAACAGGTTGCCACGAAAATAGGGGACGTATTTTACGATTTATTTATCCAAGTAAAAAGTGATTTACCCAAGTGTAAAGATGAAACCGGTGCTAAAATGTAGAGATTAATATGCTCTGTAAAATGGCATAAGGTTGCCTGGTCAAAACCGTCAAGACCCGGAGGTTGCCTCAAAAATAGGGGTCAAAATTAAACGCTTTTCGAACCCCACAAGTGTAAAGAAGAAACCGGTGCTAAAATGTTGAGAATAATATACTTTTTAAAATGGCATAGGGTTGCCTGGTCAAAGCCGTCAAGAAACAGCGGTTGCCACGAAAAAGGGAGGGGGCGTATTTTACGATTTATTTACCCAAGTAAAAAATGATTTACCCAAGTGTAAAGATGAAACCAGTGCTAAAATGTAGAGAATAATATGATCTTTAAAATGGCATAGGGTTGCCTGGTCAAAACCGCCAAGAAAAGAGGTTGCCACGAAAAGTGTGTGCGTGTGGGGGGGGGGCGATTTTTCGCGGTTTTCTTACCCTAACATACTTAAAAATGAAACCGTTTATAAAATATAGAGAATAATATTCTCTTTAGAGTATCATAGGGTTGCCAGGTGAAAATCTAGAAAAATAATGGTTGCCTCGAAAAAAAAAAAAAAAAGCTTATTTTGAAGGGTTTTTTATACAATGTGAAGAAAAAATATAAAAAGTATTTAAAAGAGAAAAAATAAATAAACTGTAATGAAACTGTTCTAAAATTTCCCATAAAAAGAACGAATTAATAGTAAAAATTAAAAATGTAGCATGCGGATACAGATAAGAAAATACGACCGCAAAAGTTAACAGAAATGAAGATAATAATGCCCAAGAAACTCATAATAAAAAATTCTGTTAGTATACAAAATAAATAATTAAATAAAATGAAAAAAAAAAAAAACTCTTATTTCAGATTTGCAGCAAGATTTACAAATTTCAATTTCATAAATTAATTCATTGTTATTAAGAAACGCGAAAAATTTATCAATTTTTTAAAAATGTTTTTCGCTTTATTTGTACCCATAATTAATTTGCAGAAGGTATTATTGATTATTTTAATTAGGTATAAAAAAAAAATGAGAAAATTTTCTAAAATTGACAAATTTTTAATATAACAAAATCGGCACAACCCAATATTTTCGTATAAAATTCTACAAAGCAGCCGCATACATTTCTTCTGGGAATTATCTTCTCAATACTTTGACACAATTTGAATATTTTAAGTATTGAAGAATGGGGAAAAAACGAGCTCGTGAGCTGAAATTAGTTTTATACAGATTAGAAAAAGAATGGTCACGCATAATAATTTAATTTTCTTTATGCTTCAAAATCTCTTATATCATTAAACAAATAAAATAAACGAATATTGAAATTCGCTTCCTTTTCTAAGCTGACCGCTATACCTTGACAGGTTTGAAGCACAATCGTAAGCAAATTGAAAAGTGTTGTATGTTCTACATTTAGCTGGCAATTTCATCTTTTAAATATTAATCATTTCGTGTTTAACCTTTTTAAAATAGTCTTCATGTGTGTTTCACTTTGTGTTAAACACCTTTAATATTTGTTAGCTTTTTGGAGACTGACCGCTATTTCTTTACGAATTTTACCAGGCAAACATATGCCATTTTAAAATAACTCCTACGCTGTACATTCTGGAACCAGCTACACCTTTCAAATATTCATATAATTTCATCCTTATTCATTTTCTTTGTTAATGCTATTCGTATTTTTTTACACTTCGTTAAGAAATCTTCAAGACTCGCCTATTTTTTTGTGGTTGACTGCTTTACTTGACAGATTTGACCTATTTTCGAGGCAAACTCCGAGTCTTGACGGTTTTGACCAGGCAACCTTATGCCATTTTAAAGAGCATATTAATATCTATATTTTAGCACCGGTTTCATCTTTACAGTTAGGTAACTCACTTTTTACTTGGGTAAATAAATCAAATACTTCCCCTATTTACGTGGCAACCTCTGCTTCTTGATGGCTTTGACCATTCAACCCTATGCCATTTTAAAGAGCATATTAATACCTACATTTTAGCACCGATTTCATTTTTACACTTGTGGGGTTCGAAAATCGTTTAAATTTTACCCCTATTATCTAGGCAACCTCTGAAACTTGATGGTTTTGACCAGGCAACCCTATGCCATTTTAAAGAGCATATTAATCTCTACATTTTAGCACCAGTTACATCTTTACACTTGTGAGGTTCGAAAAACATTTAAATTTGACCCCTATTTTCGAGGCAACCTCCGGGTCTTGACGGTTTTGACTAGGCAACCTTATGCCATTTTAAAGAGCATATTAATCTCTACATTTTAGCACCGGTTTCATCTTTACACTTGGGTAAATCACTTTTTACTTGGGTAAATAAATCGCAAAATACGTCCCCTATTTTCGTGGCAACCTCTGTTTCTTGACGGCTTTGACCAGGCAACCCTATGCCATTTTAAAGAGCATATTAATCTCTACATTTTAGCACCGGTTTCATCTTCACACTTGTGGGGTTCGAAAATCGTTTAAATTTGACCCCTATTATCGAGGCAACTTCTGAAACTTGACGGTTTTGACCAGGCAACCCTATGTCATTTTAAAGAGCATATTAATCTCTACATTTTAGCTCCGGTTACATCTTTACACTTGTGAGGTTCGAAAAACATTTAAATTTGACCCCTATTTTCGAGGCAACCTCCGGGTCTTGACGGTTTTGACTAGTCAACCTTATGCCATTTTAAAGAGCATATTAATCTCTACATTTTAGCACCGGTTTCATCTTTACACTTGGGTAAACCACTTTTTACTTGGGTAAATAAATCGCAAAATACGTCCCCTATTTTCGTGGCAACCTCTGTTTCTTGACGGCTTTGACCAGGCAACCCTATGCCATTTTAAAGAGCATATTAATCTCTACATTTTAGCACCGGTTTCATCTTCACACTTGTGGGGTTCGAAAATCGTTTAAATTTGACCCCTATTATCGAGGCAACTTCTGAAACTTGACGGTTTTTACCAGGCAACCTATGCCATTTTAAAGAGCATATTAATCTCTACATTTTAGCACCGGTTTCATCTTCATACCTTTTGGGGTTCGAAAATAGTTTAAATTGTGACCGGAAGTGAGGTTGTTTCTCTTAAACTTGACGGCTTTGATCAGGCAACCCTATCAGATTTTCATTGTAACAATGAATTCTATCTATAGGAAAAAAATCAGCTTCGTACCTTATCAAGTCAATTTTTTGCAGCCGCCGCTTGGACTATAACTGCTGTATAGAAAAGGCTTATACCGAAGTAATATTGCTCCCCTCTTCGAAGACTGCATGTTCCGTGCAGTTTCTCTACATCGTTTCATGATTTGGTGCATGGTATGGGGCTAATCTATTGATGCGTATAACTTTTGTTTTACTACATGGTGAATTTTGTATCTTCACAGTGACATCGTTCAGTTGCTTAATTATTACGTAAGGTTTTTGTTGTAAATATGTATAATGACCTTTTCGGCGCTTTGGATTGTAAAGTCACGCACAGTTACCTTGATTCAGATGATTTCCAGCTGCCTTTACCTCGTAGAGTGTCTGTGTGCGATCGCTGACCAGATTAGTCCTTTCTCTGGGAAATTCATGTATGCTTTCCAATCGTGCCTGTAAATCTTGTAGGAAGTCAATAGATGAGGAAGGTATATATCGAATGGTTGCCCAAACAGGATGTTACAAGGCAAGCTTAGTGTTCGTCTAAACAATATTCGGACGATGTCGATATTGGAGTTTTGTACAGAGCACTTCTATATATAAGCAGAAACATCGGAAGGTTTAAGTCCCTGTCAGTTTGATTCTTGGAAGTGAATAGATGCATACCAAACATGCCTTCGGAGTCAGGATGCAAAGATGTCGTCCGAATCTTCTGTATTTCAAGATATCTACAACAGTGGACACTTCTTTTTCTGTATGGGAACAGCTTCAACCATCTTCGGAAATATTTCATTTCTACAAAAATGAATTAATTACCTTTTGAAGTCTCAGGTAACAATCCCAGTATGTCATAGCTATTTTCTAAAGAGTAGCGTCAACATTATAGAGCTGCGTACGTTTTCTATTTAAAATTTTTGTTCCTCATGCGTGATATTCCCTGCACCATTTATCTTCATCACTTCGAATCCAATCCGAAAGGAGCGTGTTTCAACGACCGACGTGTCTTCCACTTGGTCTAGAATGTTCATCTTTCAAGACATCTTGTCCGACTTTCATCTTCTCTCTCAGTTCATCTTGTCCCACATTTAGCTCCTCTCCCAGCTGATCTTGTGCGGCCTTCGCCTGGTCCAGTCGGACTTTCATCTTTTCTCTCAGCTGACCTTGTTCGGCTATCATCTGCTCTCGTCCGGTTGTCATCTCTTCTCCAGCTTTTATCTTTTCTTTCGGCTGATCTCGTCCGGCAGTCATCTATTCTCCGGCTTTCATCTTCTCTTTCAGCCGATCTTGTTCGGCTTTCATCTCCTCTCATCCGGATGTCATCTTTACTCGACTGGCTTTCATCTCTTTTTTTAATTCGTCTTGCCCTGTTTTCATCTCTTTTATCACCTCGTCTTGCCAGGCATTCATCTCTTTTATCGATACGCCTTGCCGACTTTCATCTCTTCTCTTATCTCATCTATTTTTGCAATCAAAGATTCAAGAATTTTCTCCATTGGATCAGACATACTTATAGTTCTTGGCATTCACTTGAACTGCCCCACGTTGGGCACCAAATGTTGCGAAAATCTTGTCGACTTTAATACGTAAGAAAATATTTGTTAAAGAAACAGCAAGTTCTATTCGATTAATGCACTTTATTCTTCGTAACTCCACTAATCGTTACAACAAAACTGTTATCACAACAAATATTCAGAAAGCAGTCCAGTAGTACTTTTCATTCTTGGAATATTCTGGAAAAAGTCCAATGGAGGTGCCACTCGTATGACAAAAATCACTATCCGACGAATGTTCTTGAACAACTCAAGAAAACAGTCACTTGTTCCACAGAAGTAAAGCAAATAACATCAAACACTTCAAAGGAGAACTTTTCACTAGTTCACAAAGTTCAGTCGCTTATAACACAATCTCCAAAATGCAATTGTTCAGAATAGTTCTCTGAAGAACTCTGAATCGCAGCGAATACACAAGTGAATTCACTCTTATTTATACCTTTTGGCGATGAGGTTTGGCAGTATTTCAATCCAGATACCCATGGAAAGTTCTAGAACTCAGCCTCCGTACATAATGCAGCGTCGAAACTTTGGGAACCCTAAACTACTATTTTTCGCCAAATTTGGTCGCCAAATCTCCGAATTTGTCGCCATGGCTGACATCACTGAAAGTAAATGAAGTATTCCTTTATTTAAAATTTGCCTGTAAAACTACTTTCACTGTGCTAGGAAAACTGAGGCAGGGAAAAAGACTTAATCCGATGTAACAGTATATTACGGTATAGGACGGCAGTGGCCGTAAAAGCATATTCAATTGCGTTGTGCATTTTTAAATAAACTAAATTTTAATATTCTACATAATACTTATTAATCTTATATATAAAGTGGAGCAAAAAATATTGAATGCATTGCTTTCTGTTGGATATTGCTGGAAATGCATTTTTAAACATTCATGAATTTTGTAGGTGAGAAATACTTCAATATGATATTTGTTACATGTAAAATCGTAATGATGATAATAATAAATATAATAAAGTCGTTCAGTTAAAACATCTACAAAAGCATTGAAAGAAACTTAAGCAATTAATTAACCATAGGCCGTTATAATGTAATTGAATTTCTTTTTGCGATCCTATACTATAAGCCAAATAGACAACTTTATCATGCACCTTTTTTTCTGTGTAAAATAACTGTACTCGCAATTTTAAGTAATTAATAGTATAAAGAATGAACCTCTATCAGGGATAAGTTTTGTGTTGTGTTTCTTCGATAAACGGTAAATAATGCATTTGCTAAGGTTGGGCAGATTTTTTTTTTTTTTTTTTTTTTTTTTTTTACACGGAACAAGTTTGTTTCTTATTTATATTCCGTAATATTGTAAAGTATAGTCTATTCTACGAAAGTTGGAAATTTTTTTCCTGCACTTTTCGATTCTGTCTTCTTTCCAATAAAAAAAAAAAAAAAAAAAAAAAAAAAAAATGCTTTTTGAATCAATCGCCAGATTGTCCAATTTTTTATTTATTATTTTATTTATTTATTTATTTGCGTAATTGACATGAAATATTAAAATGCTAAAATAAACATGTGCTCAAAAACTAATTTGAAAAAATTATTTGAAAAAAAAAAAAAAAAAAAGAAAGAAAGAAAGAAATTGAAAAAAGAAATACAGCTAAAAAAATTTAATACACATAAACGAGTTTTCAAAGCGTTGGCCCTTTACAAATTTTTTATTTATTTATTTATTTATGAAAGTAACCAGAATTTTTGTCTCCTATTTTCATCAACCTTGAATACTATCTAAAGTTAATTAAAATTTCACTGCATTATGTTCTTCAAAAATTTTTTTAAAGGCTTGCTAAAAAATCTAAACTTTCTACCATTTAAGTGTTTTTGAATAAATAACAAAATATTAAAGAAAAATTTAATAAGTCCTGCCAAACATTCTGTGGCACGTTCAGGTAAAAGCTCTAAAAGTTCAAAGCAATGTTTTTAAGTTATCAAATTTTACAAATTCCAAGTTGTATCACAATAATTTGATAGCTACAATTATTGTATATTTAATTTGATTTGTGAAATTTTATTGAGCAGCGTGTTTGATTCTAAAATACACAGCTCACAGCAGAACTGACTGAAATCAAACTTATTCACTTCATAATAATAAAGTTATATGTAAATTTTCCAGCTAGCAACTGTCTCATATATGTAATGATAATTGTATTTATTTTTTAACATTACTCTTATTTAACACTTTCCAGTAAAGTTGAAAAATGTTTAAGACTTGAGTTTGTCTGTCTCTCTGACGAACTACACTGCTCGGCTTAAAAATTATCTCTGACACCATTTCAGCATATTCTTATGTAAAATGACCTCCTGAATCCGAATATGATGATCATTTTTCCCTATCACCCACCGTTTTTTAAGAATGTCCCCCTATTTTTATCATTATTCGGTGATTTTATGGCTATAAATTTGATTTCTAGGAGGTTGGGGGATTATTTCAACCGTTAAATATCTTCTGAGGGGCTAGAGTTGGAAAATTCTAAAACATGGACATTTGCGACAAGGGAAAAATTTGGGGGGGGGGGGGGATTTGCAACTGAAATTATGCATTAAATATCTTATATTTTTTTAATCTGTTATTAATGTTATTTTTAAAACTATATAATTTTTTGTTTTTTTTTTGTTTTACGGTGTTAAATTAATTATTTTTCATTTTTTAATCAAATTCATGTTCATAAAATTATCGAACAGGGGAAAGAAATTGAGGGAGGGGCTGGTGTATCTAAAAAACGGTGCGTCACTGGGTAAAATGGGAGTCATATTTGGATTCAGGAGGTCGTTTTACATAAAAGTCAGCAAGAATGGTATCAGATCTCAAAAAACATTTTTCTTTTGCAGAGCAGTGCTATTGGTACATCTGCCTACACGTGCTCTAATTTCTAAAAATATTGTTAAAAGGCCTTGAAGCTTACGTAAATTAGTCAAGTGTACTATAACACATGTTCACATCGAAAATTTTATAAATAACGCTACTAGTTTACGTACAAGATCAACAAAAAGAATTCCAAGGCTTTTATGGTCTAAGAAAGGTACTTCTTTAAATCGTGATTTAATACCTATGAAATTCCTAAAACATAATGTATTGTTTCTATGCACAAAAAACGTGTTTTCTACCGAGTATTAAATTATTAGCATCAATGATTGATTTACAGAGCCACACAAACAAATTCAGATACTTTAGGGAATACAGCTGGAGACTCAGTCAAGGAGTATAATTGTATTTTGTAATTGATTAACATCTATAAGATATTTTGGCTGTCTAATTTGGGTTGCTATCATACTACAGTGCATTGCAAAATTATACGACATCACTGAAAATCCGCCATATCTAAGGTTTTGTAAATGTTTTGAAAAATATGTTTTATAATAAAGATGAATCATAAAAACATACATGGAAAAAATATGGTTTCAATAAGTTTTAGAAAAATGCATATTTATTTTCGAACAAAATTCTTTTTTAGCTTGTTGCAAAAATTATAGGACATAATAAATAGTTTAAAACAAACAGCATAAAATATATTCGCATAAATAAATTCAATAACCAGTACGTCCCCTAAAACGATTTATCACTTGAAAAAGACGACTTTTCGTACTTTTACATAAGTTTGACAAGACAATAGCAGCAATAGAGTTCCAAGATGCAGTAACAGCATTTTTCAACTCCTCTACTCGTATTGTTTATTTCCTTCATAAATGTCTCAAACTATCATCCCCCATAGATTCTCCACTGGGTTTAGATGAGGAGAGGAAGGTGGCCAATCAAGAGTTGTCATCTTTCCCTGTTGGAAAATATTTTTGTTTCATCACTCTTGTGACAAGAAACATAATCTTGTTGAAAAATTAATTTCTTTCGTCGAAATTTTTGAAGAAATAGTAGCAGACGATTTGTGAGTAGTTATCTACTCTGAAATATTCATTCTATTGGATATAAACTGGATATCAAGTTTTCCCGAAGAAGGAAAAGCAGCCTAAATCATGACGTTACCGCCACCAAAATTTCGCTTCGGAAAAAAAGTCTTTATTTTTCTCAATTCTCGCCAGTGTCCATTAAATCCGTCGGGACCGTCTAGATTGAACTTTTTTTCATCTGAAAAAATGACTTAAAACAAGAACATGAGTTTAAAATTTAAATATATTATTGGAAAATATGTTTTTCTCTCTTTTTTTTTTTTTCTTTTTTTAATTCAATTTACAAATTTCCAGTCCCGATCCTTGTTCTACCGGGCAAATTCCAGTCGACTACCTTTATGACGTTGTAGCAATCGAGATGCTTTATTCATTTGTTCATGTGTAATAAATGAATTTCTCTTAAAGCTTCTTCAAATTGTTGTTTTGTGAACATCTAATTTCAATTCGCTTTTCATTTGTGCCAAATTTTTCGTAGAATTCGATGCTTTTCGAGCAATTGCTCTTTTATCTCGTTTGGAAAGCTTCCTTTTACGTCCTGAAGAATGTTTTTTGTCATAAGCATTTGGGTCTTTCAGATAATTTTGAATTACGTGGCGAGATCTTTTGAGTTCCTTAGGTATGCTCTTTATGGGCTCTTCCCACCGTCGTCTGCTCAATCACGTGATAGAGGAAAGCGAATAATCGAATTCTGAGAATCGAATTCAATTAAATATTGTTCTTAAGAAAAAAAAATTTAACATTTAATATAAAATAAAATAAAAGTAATATTGTGCATTTGTAAACAGTAGAATAATTGTATTTCTAAATTTAATAATTTTTAAAAAACATTTTATATGTTTATTTATTTTTACCTATAAGAATCGATTTTTCTATATTGTAGTGTAACTGTAACATTAACTAATCTAGCAATAAATAATAGCTTCTTATAGAATGTTTACAGATTATAAATTGAAATTTTAAAATGTTTTCATTTAATTTAATTGCATAAAGGTGTTACAACAAGTTAATTAACTTAATTACTGGTCTAAATGGATTTACGTAGTACGATATTGCACTGTCACTGATTTAAGTTCCAAAAATCAGAGTATTTAAACATGTCTTCATGAACATCAATAACAGGTATAAACTAAATGATGATTGTAAATATATACAGCAATATACAGCAAACAAGAGATGATGAATAATGATATAAAATTGATTAAAAATGATGATGTATAAAAAATAACACAGATTAAATACGATTCATCAAAAATAAGAATAGAAAATATGTTATTTCAGCAATCGTTCTAGAAAAACAAGACTTCGTCTGCTATTTGTTTTTCCTCTATCATGTGACCTCTGACGTCAGGTGGGAAGAGTCCATTGAAACATTTCTTTTGCATAACGGTTTTACCAATTTCTTTTTCTGTAAGCCTTTTACCTCTTGGCATTTTGCAAAAAGTACAACAAAATATAAAATTAATAAATTAATTATTAATATTAAATACTAAAAGTGTTCTATAATTTTGCTACACCAAATATTTCAATTTTCTTTTTTAAATTTTACAAATTTATTTCAACTTGCAATGTTTAATATTCAAAATACTTTATTAAAGGTATAAATTTATATTTTAATAGATTTCGTTACTAGCGCATTATAAATATTCAAAAACTGTGAAAAATAGCAGGTGTCCTAATGTTTTGCAACGCACTGTATTTAAAAAAAAAAAAAAAAAAAAAAAAAAAAAAATGTATTAAATAATCACAATATTTCAAAATTTTCTTTACTTATTTAAGTTTTTTATTTTATCTACAATTATATCTATAAAAAAAATAAATTTCACATTAAATCACTAATGTTCAATCTCATATCCAGAAAGCTTTTCCTCCATGATTGATACTGGAATGGTGTTTTGATAAATTGTTCCGAATATGATTCCACCAAACATACTTTCAACGGACATTTCCTTTTATTTTTTCTTTCCTTTCCTTTTGTTTTGTTTTATTTAGTTTTCTATCGCATTGTAATTATGCAAAACTTAGTCATTCGTGAATTTCTGACCTCGCATTTCATAGTTTTTACGCGTTTTGAGACATAAAGAACCCGAAAATCACAAAATTGGGTGGTGTGTGCCTGTAGGTCATATCGTTTGTTTGTTTGTTTGTCTGTATACATTGTTAAAAATTTCTGTAAATGTATTGTAAATATTTATCCAGAGTCTCTGTAAATTTACAGTAGTTCCTAGTTTAAAGTGAATAATCGAGATTCTCAATCTTTATTCTGCATTTTTACCTAATTTTATCATTTAATTTTTTAATTAAAATTAAAAATGACTATTTGTACTTTAGCAAACGCATTCCAAGTCCGAAATATATTCTCAAGAATAATTAATTAAATTAATAATAGTTATTAAAATGAATGTATAAAGTAAATTTTTTAACATCTCTGTTTATTTTTCTCTGTAATTTTACGAAGACTTAAAATAATAGATTACACAGAGTTTTCTGTTGAAATTTTTAACAGCGTAGAAATTATCACAAACTCAAATCACCGTAAAAAGGTCGGGCTACTTTTAAAATATTAAACCCTGATCTGTACACTCAATTTTGTGACTTGAAATTAAGAGCTAAATTTTCACGAATTAGATAATTATTAATACAACAACTTTGTTAGTAAGCTAATAAATATTTTTTTAAATACCATTTGAGTATTAACCCATTAGTAGTCGCTATAGACAACGCCACCTATTACAGATTGCGCAATTTTTATTTAACTCGCACCAATAATTTTAAAAAGTTATGTAATCAACGTTTCTTCGATTTTATTCGCGTTTTATGTATATCAAATGCCACTTCTAAAAATTTTTGGTAGCTATTGAATAAAAAAATCTGGAAAAACTGAAGGATGGGCGGCAAATCGACCATCCAGCGACTACTAACGGGTTAAAATAAAATTATTTTTGAAATTGTATTTAAGATTTTTAACAAAGGTAGAAGTAGTATATATTTTATTAACCATTGCATTAAAGACATTACTCGCGTTATTAATGTTATTAATGTTTTGGGGAGGAGAGTATCGTTAATTCAAAAAGCCAAATTATTAATTAGTCATCATTCTGTTTCATAAAAATATAGTTAAAACACCAGTATTTAAATGATCATTATAATATTAAATTATAGAGCTTTAAAATCTTTAATAACAGATATGTGTAGGCCATATACTTCAAATTATAAAATATGCTCTATAACAAAAAAAAAAAAAAAAAAAAAAAAAACGACGCACCAAGAAGGAGTTACCAAATGGGACAAAAATTGGTAGATGTGATGTACACGTAGAGAAAAATAAATGATAACAGTTTCAGAAATTTTGGATGATTTAATCAAGAGAAATGGCCTCTCACAAAGCAAATAACGTATTGTTACGCTTCTGACCCTCATGTAAGCAGTTTTTCGGCTTGGCATTAATTGGTAGAGTTGGCAAATATGCTTCTGCGAGATATCATTCTAAATTCTGTCCAATTGGTGCGTTAGATTGGCAAAATCCCGAGCTGGTTGTAAGACCCTTTTCCTGATGCTTCAAACGTCTTCAGTGGGAAAAAGGTCTGGTGACTTTACTGGCCAAAATAATGTTAGACAAGCAGGAAATCCTGCAGTAGGAACAATCTTTCTGCGCGGGCGGGCATTATCATGCTGAAATATACAATCAGGATTGTGTGAAATGAAGGGAAACACAACGGGACGTAGAATGTCGTGGACGTATCGCTTTGCTGTAAAAATGACATGGATGACAACGAAAGGGCACCTGCTATGAAATGAGATTCCAAACCATCACTCCTGGTTGTCGGGCCGTATAGCTGGCGACGGTCTGGTTGGAATTTCTCATTTTTTTCGGGGCGTTTCTAGACGCGTCTTCGCTGGTCATCGGGGCTCAAATCGAAGTAAGACTCATCAATGAAGACAATTCTACTCCATTCAATGACATTCCAGTTCGAACGATCCTGCAAACGTGCTTGTCGGTATACAAAGTTTAATAGTACTCTACACAAGGGGCACCATGAGCTCAACACCATTTCTCAGAGTCTCCTATTAATGGCCATTGAAGTTACTGAAGTACCAATTGCACATAGGATCGATGATAATGAGGAACTGGAGCTTTGAGTACCGCTCTTACTATTGATTGGTTCTCACGTTCTGTCCTCTCTTTAGGCCGACCGCTTCCTTCCTGACGCTGTGTTCGGTCATGGTTCACCCATTCCTGTCAATATCATCTAACAATAACATTGCTCCTATCCAACTGTCAAACAATTCGCAGATTAGATCAACCGGTTTCTTTGAGCCCAACTACACACCTCTCTCAATGGCTGACATCTGCGCATCTTGTTTGCGCACCTATATGCGAGGCATATTTACTGTCTTTCTGAGTAGACGGAATAAAATTCTCGAAGAATTTATGACCTAGAATCAAAATTTCTCATTTTTAATAATTAACCAATTGCGCTGTTAAGATACAATCGGTAACAAAAGTCTCCGAACACTAGCAAAAATTCCTATATAAAAAAAGTACACTTAATACAGTTTTGTTAAATAAATCCATGTGGAATCCTGTTTTTAGACTGACTAAGAACAGGATTCGACAAGGATTTATTTAACAAAACAGTATTAAGCGTACATTTTTTATACAGGAATTTTTACTAGTATTCGGAGACTTTTGTTACCGACTGTACGCTGCAGCGTTGCATGCTCATTCGATGGCAGCCAAACTTTAAAATTTTATATTTTCCATTGTAATCGGTATGCATGCCAGTTTGTGTCCAGTTTGCATTACTCTTTGGTTCGTCGCTTTTTTTTTTTTTTATATAGAGTGTAAATAATTGCATTTAGCGTCTATAAAAAATCTTTAATTACACGAGATGAAAATAAATAAGACATAATGAATAATGTTTAATAGTCATTATATATATATGTGTGTGTGTGTGTGTAAAAATAAAATAAATAAATAAATAAAATAGATGTACCCATCGTTAAAATAACGTTTTCTGTGCACTTAATTCACTTCACTTTAAAAATAATTCATTTTTCCTTTTCCTTTAAGTGATACCATCGCAATTGATTTTTGAGGGAGGGTGATCCGCTCTTTTGCTTTTACCTCAGTTTTGTTCCGGGCTTAATTGTAAAAGTTACATTCAATGATTATATCTGTTTTCACCGCAGAGACGCCCCCCCCCCCTTTTTTTTTAAGGTGCAGGTATATGTTGCTATATTGTTACTTCTATTAAGCTTTACATCTTTTTTTCCCAACAAATTGAATTAGTTGAAAGGCGATTTTAAATTGTATTTTAAACACTAGTTGAATAATAAATATTTTTCCTTTAGTCATTTAGATGCACCATCATTTTCAATTGTGTACCAATAGATTTAAATGCATTAAAAATACATATATTAAATGTGGGGAAGGGAAATTATGTTATGTCATTTTTATGTTATTACAATTCTGTGTTTTCATATATTTTTATTTAAGTCGATTTTTTTTTTTTAAATCAATATCTGTGGGGGTACATTTATGTGCCTCAATACATTTCTGTATAAAAGTTGTGAATACATTTCTGTGAATACATTTCTGGGTGCAGTAATTTCTGTTTTTAAATACATTTAGATATGAGTACCTTTCTGTATTTAAATATATTTCTGAGTGAATATATTTTTGCGTTTTAACTTTTCTGTATTAACTCCATTCTATGATTACATTTATCTGTCAATACATTTCTGTGTTTCAATACGTTACTGCATGATTACATTTCTGCTTTTGAATATTTTTCTGTGTCTGAATACATATCCTTGTGAATACATTTATGTGTTTAAATAGATTTATGTATGAATATATTTCTGTGTTTGAATACACTTCTGAGTGATTTTATTTTTACTTTTAAAAACATTTCCGTGTTAATAAATTTCTGTATTTCAATACATAATTCTATAAATATATGGCTCTGAGTATCTTTCTATGTAATTACATTTCGGTGTATAAATAAATTTTTTTGCGTGCAAATTTCTGTCGTTGAATGTGTACCAGTGTAAATATATTTTCTTTTAGAGTACATTACTATGTCAAAAAAAAAAAAAAAAAAAAAAAATGCGTTTTTAGTTCCCCATCATACTATAGGTATAGTGAACTTAGGTAATAGTAAAAATTTTGGACCTCAGTTTTTTGACTTTTTACACGTTTTGAGGTATGAAGAATCCGAAAATATCAAAATGGGTATGATGTCCGTCTGTAGGGTGTCTGTTAGTTTGTTAGTCCGTTAATGTGTTAGTCCGTTAGTGTGTTAGTCTGTGTACACGATATCTCATGAAAAAAGGATCGCAGAGAGGTCGGACCAGTTTTAAAATATTATTTATGGCACTGGAAAGAACCCAATTTATTTGCAACATTCCAATTAAAAAACTTCAGGAGTTATTCGAAATTTACAATTTTCTTAACATGGGAGAATAGGACACAATTTCACTTAAATGGGTATGAAAAGAGATATTTTTATCGTAAAGCTGTAAGAATAGCTTTTAAATATCAGTTTTAATGCCGGGATGAACATCATTAACTATAACCATGCTACTTTGAAAATTTCACAAATTATTCGAAATTTACTAATTTCTTAACATCTCAAAATACGGAAAATTTTCACATAAACGTCGGTTTTTAGGGATAATTTCGTCGTAAAGTTATCAGAACACTTTTAAAATATCATTTAGGATATTTGCATAAACATCCCAGACTACGAATTGTTTAATTTAAAAATTTCGTAAGTTATTTTTTAATTTACGATTTGCTTAACATAGCAGAATAGGACAAAATTGAGCATAAACGTCCATTTGGAGGATCATAAATATATCAGACAACTTCAAAATAACGTTTATGATACTTGTTTGAACATGATTGACTGCAAATGTTCTAATTCTTAAGTCATTCGAAATTTAAGATTTTATCAACAGAGTAAAATTGGGCGATATCCCCTATAAATATGCGTTTTAGGGACTGTTGCATTGAAAATAGTAGTATGAAAACTAAATTTCGAAATTGACCTTAATAAAATAAATTAATAGATTAGAATAAGATAAATATATCGAACTGAATGATGGGTAGCCTATTAGACGGGGATTTCATTCGATTACTGTGTCAAGCGTTTAATCAAATTCATTTTTCTTAGCATTAATATAAAATGTCTTGCCCTAGAAATTTATGAGAAAATATATATGATGGGGAACTGAGCAGAGTCCGCCTATTACAACTAGTTTGATACATTAAAACAGGGATAAACTACTACGTCAGAAACGCCAAAGAAAAATTATTGAGGTGCATACAGCTGTTTCGGTAGCCTAAAGCGTACCGTCTTCAGTGCATTCTTTTTGCACTGAAGACGGTACGCTTTAGGCTACCGAAACAGCTGTATGCACCTCAATAATTTTTCTTTGGCGTTTCTGACGTAGTAGTTTATTCCTGTTTTAATATTCCAACGCCAAGTCTCCTGCTATTATTAGTTTGATACATTTCTGTGTCAATATATTTCTGTTTTAACATACATTCCTATGTCAATAAAATTTTGCGTTTAAATACATTTCTGAGAGAATACATTCTTAGGTTTGAATACATACGTAATGCATTAAAACACAAAAATATATATTCTCACTGGAACTCGTTCAAACACGAAAACATAGTCATACAGAATGCACATGATATGATGTACATTTACATGATAATGTACTCAAATACAGAATAATTCTACGTGAATACATAATCGCATGAATGAATGTCTGTGTCAATATATTTCAGTATGCACACATTTTATGTTTAAATAAATTTCTGAGTTTTCATAAATTTTAGTGAGAGTACATTTAAAAAAAAAATAAAATTCTATGTGAATACATTTCTGTATCCATATATTTCTATATTTAATTACATTCCTGAATGGATCAATTTAGTTGTTTAAGTATATTTCTGAATGAATTTATTTACAGGTTTGAATACTTCTATTTTAGAGTACTCACCTTTCTGAATACACTTGCGCATTTGAATACATTTCTTTGTCAATGCATTTCTCTGTTTGAATATATTACTGTGAGAATACATTTCTGTATTTAAACACCTTTCTATTTTCTGCGTAAATACATATCCGTATTTAAATATTTCCCTGGGTTTAAATGCACATACTTGTAAATAAATTTATGTATTTAAACACATTTTTACTTTTAAATATTTTTCATGTCAGGGTTTAACCTGGCAAAAAAATTACTTTAGCATTTTAGCGAAAATAGGCAAGCACTATTTTAGCTTTTTCGAAAGTTAATTCTTTGGATACCATTGATTTCTTTTACTTAGCTTTGTTATCCTCAGTTTTATTTTCTATTCCTTTTGTTCTTTGATAATTTCAACCAAGCATCCATATTTGTGACTTTAAAAATATGAATCAGGGAAACTATGTTTTGATTTTAACAATAGAAGCAGAGGTACTCATATCATATATGTAAAATGAAAAAGCAATTGAAAAAATTAAGTAAAGTGTAGTGGTAGATAATCATGAAATACTAGTGCTAAGAATGCTTCTATGAATCAAATTCTGAATTCTGACATACTTTTAAATATTTTTGCATTTAAATTCAATCATTAAAAATAAATCCAAATTACTGTATAAATAATCATTCCCAAAGATTTCAGTTCTTTCGTAGATTTTGCCTGCAAATATTACAAAAAAAAAAATCCGATTTAATACATAGAGATATTTTCTACAGTTATCCAATTTTATACTTTTTAGCGAAATTCTGACCAACATGTTTTAGCAAAATATGATACCTTTTAGCAAAATGCTAAAAAAACTCATGGCAGTTTAAACCCTGCATGTGAATGATATTTTTCATTCATACTTTTGTGTTTGAATATATGTCTCTATGAATACGTCTGTGTTTGAGTATATTTCTCTGTGAATACAATTTCCAATACATTTCTGTGCGAACATATTCCTGTGGTTGAATATATTTCTGTGTGAATAAATTTCACTGTTTACATTACTGTGTGAAAACTTCTTTTAACATTTATGCCTCAAATTCGTTTCTATTTTTATGCATTTCTATATGAAAAAATTCTGTGCTTGAATACTTTTTTTATGACAATACATTTATATGTTTAAATGAAGTGTTAAAAAACAAAAATATATTCTCACAGAAACGTATTCCAACGCAGAAATATATTCACAAAGAAACATATTCACACAATAATGTATTTAAACACAGAATAGTTCTGTGTGAATACATTTCTACGTTCGAATTTATTTCTGCGTTTGAACACATAATAGTGTGAATATATTTCTGTATTTAAATATATTTTTGTTGGAATACATTTCCTTGTGAATACATTTTCGTGTTTGAATCTATATTTCAGTAAATATATATCTGTGTTTGCATAGAATTCTTCGTGAACACACTTTTGTGTGCATAGATTTTTATGTTTAAATAAATTTCTGTGTTTTCAAAAAGTTTTAGCACGAATACATTTTCGTGTTTTAATTCCTATTAAAGTGAATATATATCTGTGTTTGCATTAGAATTCTATATGAAAACACTTTTGTGTGCATAGATTTTTATGTTTAAATAAATTTCCGTGTTTTCAAAAATTTTAGTGTGAATACATTTTTAATAAAAGTCCGTCTGAATACATATCTGCATATGAATACATTTCTGTGTGCAAACAATTTTGTATTTAATTACATTTCAGAATGAGTACATTTCTGTGTTTAAATATACGTGTTTGAATACATACATAAACTATTAAAACACAAAAATATATTATCAAAGAAACCTATTCAAACACAGAAATGTATTCAAACAGCAATGCAATTATACAATATTGTACTCAAACACAGAAATATATTGACAAAGAAATGTATACACACAATAATGTATTCAAATACAAAACAATGAAACTCTATAAACAGTAGAAATACATTTCTACGTTTGAATCGTTTCTGTGTTAGAATATATAATCGTCCACTACATTTTTGTGTTTAAATATATTTATGTTTAAAAACATTTCTGTGTAAATAGATTTTTGTGTTTGAATCTGTATCTCTGTGAATACGTATATGTGCTTGAATATATTTCTGTATGCATACATTATTATATTTCCGTGCCTTCAAAAATTTTAGTGCGAATACATTTTTTTAATAAAATTTCGTCTGAATACATTTCTGTGTTTGAATACATATCTGTGTATGAATACATTTCTGTGTGCAAACAATTCTGTATTTAATTGCATTTCGGAATATTTATGTGTTTAAATATATGTGTTTGAATACATACATAAAGTATTAAAACACAAAAATATGTTATCGCAGAAACCTATTCAAACACAGAAATATATTCAAACAGCAATGCAATTATACAATATTTTACTCGAAGACAGAAATATATTGACACAGAAATGTATATACACAATAATGTATTCAAATACAAAACAGGGAAACACTAAACAGTGGGAATACATTTCTGCGTTTGAATCGTTTCTGTATTAGAATATATCTGTACTGATAAGTATAAAGGATTTAAGTCCATATTCTTGATTTTTCAGGAGACGAAAAATAAAGTTAAACTAACTAAAAACTAATCAGAAGAATCGATTAGGAAAAAGGGATTATGTTGATTTATACCCTTTATACCATTCAGTGATTGTCAACCTTCATTTAATAAAGGGAAAATATTGAATTAAATATTTTATACCAATGATTTATGCTAAATTTCTGACTTGAATCTTTTTTTACCAATGGATTTTCTCAAAGACTAAATGACATGGATTTAAATCATTTATACCAATCGATAGAATTTTTTTCTGAGTCTGACTATGTACTTAACTCAAAATTGACATTTTTAGACTTAAATCCTTTATACTTATCAGTACAGATATAATCGTCGACTACATTTTTGTGTTTAAATAAATTTCTGTTTAAAAATATTTCTGTGTAAATAAATTTTTGTGTTTGAATCTGTATCTCTGTAAATACGTATGTGTGATTGAATATATTTCTGTATGCATACATTATTACATTTCCGTGTTTTAACAAATTTTAGTGCGAATACATTTTTTAATAAAATTTCGTCTGAATACATTTCTGTGTTTGAATGCATATCTGTGTATGAATACATTTCTGTTTGCAAACAATTCTGTATTTAATTGCATTTCGGAATGAGTACATTTCTGTGTTTAAATATACGTGTTTGAATACATACATGAAGTATTAAAACACAAAAATATATTATCGCAGAAACCTATTCAAACACAGAAATATATATTCAAACAGCAATGCAATTATACAATATTTTACTCAAAGACAGAAATGTATTGACACAGAAATGTATATACACAATAATGTATTCAAATACAAAACAAGGAAACCCTAAACAGTGGGAATACATTTCTGCGTTTGAATCGTTTCTGTATTAGAATACATAATTTTCGACTACATTTATGTGTTTAAATATATTTCTCTTTAAAAAAATTTCTGTATAAATAGACTTTTGTGTTTGAACCTGTATCTCTTTAAATAAGTATGTGTTTGAATATATTCCTGTATGCATACATTATTATATTCAAATTAATTTCCGTGTTTTCATAAATTCTAGTATGAATACATTTTTAAAAAATTTTTGTCCGAGCACATTGCTGTATTTGAATACATATCTGTGTATAAACATATTTTCACATGCGTAGAATTTTAATTGTATTTCAGAATTAGTACATTATGTATTTAAATGTATTTTTAAGTGAATATAACTTTGTGCTTGAATATTTCTGTGTTTGAGAACTCTGTTCTGTAAATAAATTTCTGTGTTTGAATACATTACTTTGAGAATACATTTGTGTGCCTCAAATCGTTTCCTCGTGAAAACATTTCCGTGTTTGAATGCAAATCCTTATGAAAATATTTATGCGTTTAAAAACATTTTTACTTTAAATACATTTCTATGTCAATACATCTTTGAATACACATTTCCGTTAATACGTGTCTCTCTTTGAGTATATTTCTACGTCAATACATTTCTTTGTTTAGAAAATTTATTTGCGAGAATATTTCTATTGATGAATACATTTTATATAAATATATATTTCACTTTGAATACATTTCTGTGTAAATGACATTTCTCTGTTTGAACATGTTATTATAGGAAATAGTTTATTACTTCATATAATAAATTTCTATCTTTTAAAAATTTCTGTGTCAGTATTTTGCGAAAATAATTAACTCAGTTAAAATTGAGAAAGGGTTTCTGGCTATCCTGAAACAATATTAGCCTCAAAATTTTATCGCTAATCTTCCCAAGCCGTAAATTAGTAGCCAGCCTAGATTTTTGGTCTTGGCTTTGAATTTGACGATTCGGCGTCGAATGTGGCGACTTGGCAACCAAATTTGGTGAAAGTTTTTATTTTAGGGTTGCTAAAGTTTGGAAGCTCAAACTTCAGTAAGAACAGAGTTCTGGAATATTCCGGAGAATTTCATTGGTTTATAGCGCAGAACTAAATTCTTCGGAAGTTTTATAAATGACTCACAAGTCTATAAAAAAAGAAGAGTGAGTGTTGATGTTTGTAGACTACAACTATATCTTTACGTGTTTATTTCTATACGGTATTACAATAAAAGTGGAAACAGATGAAATTTTTTTCATTTCCACGAAGATTGGCTTTCACTTAGCGTCAAATTAGGCATTCATATGTGGCGAAAAATGGTAGCAAGGGATTCAGAAAATGTGGAAACTCTAATCTCAATGAAAGTTTAGTTCTGGAAATTTTGTAATGATGCATTGGTTTCTATCGCAGAACTACCTTGAAAATTCCATAAACCACTGACAATACTCTCGATGAATTCAAATTCCATTCAGATTTCAAAATATTCGGTTGTTCCTGATTTAGCGAATTTTATGCTCTATTGTGGATTTAACAACGTCTGTTTGATTTTTGTAGTAAAAATGACCATTGCATTGGATTGTTTCAAGAATATTAATTTTTGTAGCACAAAAAAGAGATTTATTCAACTGTTTACAGAATATTAATTAAATAAAGTACATTCGTCGACTAGAACTTGCTTATTTCTTTAAGAATTACTTTCTACATGCTAAAATGTCGACAACGTTTTTTATTAATATCATTGCAGACTCTATCTACGGGCTGAATATTCATTAAATGAAGTACATTCATCGACTAGAACTTACTTATGTCTTTAAGAATTATTTTCTGCACACAAAAATGTCACCAACTTTCATAACAATATTATTACGGGCTTTATCTAAGTTCTGAATACCCATTAAATAAAGGGAATTCGTCCGCTAGAACCTCCCAAGTAGCACATGAACGTTCTCTGAACGTCTAATAACGGTTACACTGGTTCAAACACCGTGTTTCGTGTCAAAAGAACGTTCTACTCGACGTTCAAAAGCAGTATTATTCAGAACGTTCTAAAAAGGTGTGTTTTGTACCATTCATAAAACGTACAATTTCAGTTTTATAAAAAACGTTAAGGGAAACACCGTCGTAACACGTTCTGTTTCAGTACAATTATAACGAATATGACAAAGTGCTCTATTTTCCGTTATAATGCATAAAATTTTTGACAACAAGACAGAAATTGATTTTGTTGATACAATTTATAATAATATTCATTGGGAAATAAAAATGAAGAGGTGTTTTTTTTTTTTTTGTTAACATAATTTTAAATTATAATTATCTGATATTTGCAATTGAATTTCTCTTCGCGAAAACTCTAATTAAAATGAACGCATAATCATGTAATTTTGTTGACATACTCTATATAAAATTATTATTTGATTGTTATATTAGTTTGCTGTATTAGAAAATAATTTGGAATAAAATGGAAATATTTAATTCGATTAAGTATTTCGATATTACACTTTTGCTTAATTTATATGTTTTTAGAGTACAAAGAAATGGTTTTTGCAATTCGTCAGTGTATATGTGTATACACGCTATTTAAATGCCCTTTCGTATGTATTAGTTGGTTAGTAAAAATATTTATATATATATATATAAGCCTTTTATATGAATATGGAAATTTTAAACCTCGCAAGTGCGCAAAAATGGTTCCACGGATTTTCTTCAAACTCGCCACTTTACCTTTCATCTAGATGTACATTCGTATGTAATTTAAGGTTTGCGGTGAAAAGGTTATTTTGTAGAAAATCGTAAGTGAGAATATATATAATTCTATCAAAAGGGGCTCGAACGATTTTCTTCAAATTTGCTACATAAACCCTTTTTAGATGTCTTTCCACGTATATTACTTAATTATTACAAGAAAATTGACAGGCATCCTGATTAAGTAGCTCGGAAATTGGTGTTTCAAAAAAAGGTTTTATCTTTTTTTTTTTTTTTTTTTTAACTTGCTATGTAAAATCCTTTTTATGTGTTTTTCACGACGCATGCATTAGGTTTTTTTACAGGAAAATTGTTATATGTCTAATATGTTAAATCCAATTTATGTATTCTGATCACACTATATGTAAAAGAGCATATAATAAGAGTAGTAGTGAATTATGGAAGTCATATTGTTACAAATAAAATAAAAAAAAATATTTTAAAAATTTTACACTATTCATGATTTTTTTTTCAAATTTCACTTCCTTATTTTGTTAAAAAAAATCGTCAAAAATATTTTAATATAATTATATACACATATTATACATTTGATGATGAAAAATTCTTTGATTTAGAAGTTATTCAAATATTGAACTAATTACATACTAAATGTTATAATATTACTTGAATCTACCAATTCATTATTTTTATAACAATCTATCATTTACAAAATATTTTAAAAATTAATATAATTTGAAATAATAAAATAAATTTGAATTATATATATATATATATATGAAATATATTAAAGGATTAATTTTTGAATGTAAAATTCTAGCTATTAGAAACGTTGGCTGAAACAGGAAGCTCATAATTATTTACATTATCGCAAACCACAAAAACATCTGCTGGTAGAGAAATGGTTGTAATTTAGAAGCGTATTTCGCTTCTTGGCGATTTTCTCACTTGTTATTTTCCCCTTTTGCTTTTAAATAGCAAATGGTCAATTTTAAAAGCTTAAAGTTTACTATTAAAGAACAGTTTTTATTAGAGATAGGGCAGTAAATATAAAACTGTAATCTCTAATAATATTTAAATTATAAACTTTTATTTTTATTAATCTGACGTTAGTTTTCACTTATTAATAACAAAAAATATATAAAAATATGCAACGTAATTCTCAGTGCGAAAAGGTATTTCATTTAGTTATTTCTAATTAATTAAATAATGAAGTTTTTTTTTTTTTTTTTTTTTTTTTTTTTTATAAGTTTCATATATTACATATTTTAGATTTTTTACTTCCATTACCCTCTACCGTGGGTAATGGAAGTATTGTATTCGGTCTGAAAATTCGATATAGGGTTTTCACCTGATTTACACGTTTTAAGGTCCCCTAACTCCAAAAAAGTGGTTTTTGGCAATTGGTCAGTGTGTATGTATGTGTGTGTGTGTGTATGTATGTATGTATGTATGTGGAGAATCTTCTGGCTATTATAGCTCAGAAACTAATAAAGATAGAGCTACGAAACTTTAGAATTGAAATACGTCTGGTGTACAGATGAAATTTCCAAATTTTGGTGAAAATTGAAAAACCGGAAGTGGGACATCGGAAACCGGAAGTGGGACCGTAAGTCCGTATCTCAAAAACGGCTCTAACGATTTTCTTCAAACTTGCTAGATAAACACTCTATTAGATGTCCTTTCGAATGATATAGTTGGTTGGTTCAGGAAAATTGATAGGCGTCCCTTATAAATGGCTAAATTTCAGGCCTCGCAAAGGCGTTCCTTTAAAAAAGGTTGTACGGATTTTTTTCAAACTCGCCATTTTCACTCACTTTTAAATATGCTTCTGTATGTAATTATTTTTTTCCTGTCAATAATTGAGTTTAACCGGAAGTGGGACATCGGAAACCGGAAGTGGGACCGTAAGTCCGTATCTCAAAAACGGCTCTAACGATTTTCTTCAAATTTGCTATATAAACACTCTATTAGATGTCCTTTCGAATGATACAGTTGGTTAGTTCAGGAAAATTGATAGGCGTCCTGTATAAATAGCTCAATTTCAGGTTTCCCAAGGGCGTTCCTTTAAAAACAGCTGAACGGATTTTTTTCAAACTCGCCATATTAACTCACTTTTAAATATCCTTTTGTATGTAATTATTATTTTACGGTCAATAATTGATTTTTTGCAAAAGTTAGTATCTCAAAAACGGCTCTAACGATTTTCTCTTTAGTTCACTTTTATGTTTTCTGATCGCATTATCTCTCAAAAATGCATATAATATGTGTAATAGTGGGTAATGGAAGTCGTGTGGTTGTTTCACACCAGATTTTTTTTCTTTTCTTTATAAAGAAATAAAATTTTATAATTCTTTTTTCTACATCATTCTTAAGAAAAATAATATAGATTATCAGAATATCGATTAATATCTTTTGAAGAATTACTTAAAATGTATAACTTCAGAAATGAATAAAACTTGATACAACGTATTCCCACTTTCATTACTTTGTATACCTTCACTCGCAGTTATTAAGCAAATTTAATGCATTTCTGTAAAAATGTTTGTTTTGCACTTGGAAAAAAAATAATAAAATAAATAGATTTTCAAAACAATCTGTAGAATTTTAATCTTCTTGCTATTAATTTGATTTGAAATAAAACATCAACTTAAAAATAACAACTTCATAAACAGCTAATCGTACACTTTTTACGATTCCATGTGCTGCTATTCATTTTTTTAAACGGTAATGGATTAAAGAAGGATTTTTTTTTTCTTTTAATAATAACTGGTTATTTAACTGGTCATTTAAAACGCATAAGACTATGAAAATGCGCATCAACAAATTTTCAATCATATCGAATATTTTTAAGGCTCTTTACATCAATTACAGTTAATCAACCTCAGTTTAATTTATTTAATCAGAAATATGTATGTTGTTTTTTTTTATGATTATTGCAGCGTACTATTTTAGAATTTAACTAGTAAAAATATCTCTTTCAGACCATATTTATTCGAATTATTTTTTATACTTTAACATAAATTACTCGTACCACATGCAAGATAATTAATAAGGAATTTTCTAATAAAACTAAACACCTGATCGACACATATTAATTTCAATGAATTCTAAAACTATTTATGAAAATGAGAACGCAAGCAGATTGATACACCATTCTACAGACAAACAAAAGTTATTAATTCTTTTCAACTTTATTTGAAAATTTTAAAAACGCATAACTGATAACTCAACAGAAATGCACTTCGATCAAATTCCATTCATATTCAGGATATTACAGCGAAATTTTCAGGATGTTTTAGAAAATATTCGTCATAGAACGCAATATATCCTAATTCTTTCGTAAATCCTTGTATAAAATCTAGTCGTATTTTTATACTATTTTCAATAAAGAACATGACATAATCAGCTGAATAATAATATATCAGTATATCAGATTAAACTTATTCTAAAAATAATCAAGGAAAGGAAAGTGTAGACAGACAGATGAACCAAAATCTTAAATACTGTTCAGTTTCCTTGGAAGGTGTTAAAAAAGATAGAGCGTTAATTGTGTTGAATAATACTTGCGCTGTACGATCCCAGATATGTGTTTGTGTGTGTTTATTTAGCAATACACAAGCCATTATTATTTTTATTTTTTAACATTTCCCAGCAAAGTTGACAAGCTTATATGATACCGGTTTTTCTATCTCTTGATCTGCTTCTTCGCGCATTAATTTTATAAACATTTTTAACATGCTCCAAAACCTATATATATATGTATATATTTCAATTTTACTATGCCTTGCTCTTGACTGAAAATGGTATAAATGGCACTAGTGCTTTAGATGCGGTGATGCCTGAAAAGAACTCTGATATATTATGGTCTACCAGAGATATTTAAGTATAACTTATTTTATTATATTTTTATACAGCGTAAAACATAAGAAAACATATATTACATACATACGTTCACTTATATTACATAATTAATGTAATTCATATGCCTAAATGCATGCTTTGTATAAAATGTGGCATGATTAGCATAATATTCACTTCGCGACAAAAAAAAAAAAAAAAAAAAAAAATTAAGGTGCATTGGGGAATATATGTGAGAATTTCTGAGTTCATATTTAGTTCTTTTACGCTTTTCAACATTCTAACAAAATCAAAAAGCGTTTGTGATTTTGGTTTGTTTGTCTATCTGTATTTTTGCTTATTCAGTAAATAATTTTAGAATATTATATTTTTGATATGTTGTTCAGGTTTACTTTGGCTCTATCATTATTGAGAATAATAAAAATAGTACTGTTTTATGCACAGAAACTCAGAAAACAATTCCGACACATTAGGGTCTATGGGAGGTCTTTCCTTAAAGCATATTTTAAAAATTGTATATTTTGCACAAAATAACAGAATTATCATACATTATTCTGCTGTAAAATGCAGTGTTTCCTGTGGAATATAATTAGCAAAATTAATAAGTTTATAAGGCTTTACATTCGTTTTCAGATACATTATGAGATATAGGTCGAAATTGCGCATGTAAATTTTCTGTGTTGTAAAGGTTTTTTCGCCCTTTCTTTTTTCGTTGGTATTGTATGTAGAACGTATGGAAACTTTAAACGATATACAAGCTTATAAAAAAAAATAATGATCCACTTCATGTTTTCCCTTTCGTAATAATAATAATAATAATAATAATAATAATAAAGGTATAAAGCAAGCTTTTATGAGATTTCTTTCTCCGTAATTAAAAACACTATACAGTTTAAGGCATCATCATTGAGGTAAATTTCACTTCAGATTGAACGATATAACGGATAAAGTGTACTTGGAAAGAATTTTCTAATTTATACGAACTGCAAAACTTTTCTCTTTTATTAATTAATAAATTAGTAAAACATGTGTGATTGCTGCAATAATTGAATAAAATTATTATTTTTTTTTTTCAAATTACATAATGCAATAGTTATGTTTCATACCGATTAAACAGTTTTTTCTATTAACCCATTATTTGCTAAACTAATTTTCAAATTTTTTCTTAATTAGTGAGTTTTATAAGTTTTAGTAAAAACTATTTAAGAATTATAACAAATTTCAAGAAATTAAGCATACTACCGCAGATCGTCTTATTTTTGGGACAGTGGCAGAATGCATTATCTAGAACTATATTTCCATTATCATATTGTCTAAAACTATTTAAAAAAAAAAAAAAAAAAGTTACGTCCCAAAAAAGGGATAATAAAAAATAATGAGTTAAAGTAATAAAAACAAAACACAACAACAAGAATAAATATAAATTTCTAAATATTCCATATGAATTTAAAATATTCAGTCTGGAACAAATAAAAAAGCTAACAATTTTATTATGTTTCTTTCTTTATGATTATAGTTTTTCTATGCAATTTTTATTGATTTTCATTAACAGTTTTCTTTCATAAAAATAACAGTGCGTGTAATTCATTTAAGCAAACCAATTAAACAGGCCTTTAGTATTTTAACTACGATCAATTTAAAAAAATTTATTAAAAATTTTTGAAAAAAAAAATACATAGATTAAAAATAAATTAATTCCTTTTTAATAATAAAATTAAAATAATAATAGTGTGTTTTGTTAAATCTCGCCAAACGCCAAATCGCTGCCGCCGAACTTCCTGTAGGTTGCCAGACTATGTTGCGAGCCAAAGTGCAAAGTCAATGGCATATGGCAATTGGCAATGAGTGTTTAACATAACATTACCCGACACGTTGAAAAAAGACAGCTACAGAACACAGATAAGTCTCATTTTACATTATATATATACATCAAAATCTAACAATTCAATGAAGTATGTAAAAAATTCTCGAAAACTGTTTAAATTTAAAGCCAAATTAACCTAATATTTTTTTTTTTCAAATTTTTAAAATGTTCCATTTTGGTTTTTTCTTTTTTCCGTTAATTTTATATTATTATAGTTTAACGATAAATATATTTGAGTATTAATTTGTAGTAGAGTGATAAGTTTACTTCTTAAAAATATTTTTGTGTTTGAGAAATGAAATTTAATTTTTAGCATTTGAGCGTAAAAATATTTTTAAACCATTAACTTATTAATGAATCCACAAAAAAAAAAAAATAAAATAAAAATAATAAATAAATAAATAAATAAATAAATAAATAAATAATAAAAAATAAATAAATAAAATCAGATATGTTTAGATGTTATTACATTATAGTAAAATCAAGGGATAATATTAAAAATTAGTTGGCAGGAAGTTCTTAAAAAAAAGAGTACGTTTCTGGAATTTTATATTTTATATTGTTTTATTTCAGCGCATATAGATGGAAAATTTATAATTTCGTAAGTCAATAACTTAAATAAAATTTTCATACATATGCATTAAAATATAATATTGTTAAGTACATTAAAATTTCTCGAAATCTATTTAAATTTACAATAGCAAAAATTTTTTTAATTTTAGTCTTTTTTGAAAATATTTTAGATGTACCTCTTGACAAATGTTTGTTTTAGTTTTCCATCTGTTGCGCATTATAATAATTTTGAAATAGAATCTATACACGTTTAGGTAAATTTATTCATAAGTTAATATTTTAAAAATATTTTTATATTTAAATGCTGAAACTTGGGAATAAATTTCAGCATTAAAAAAAAATATCTTTTAAATTTTATCTATGAATGATTAATTAATAGTCAGAAATGTCTAAATTCTGTAACTAAACGTTAATAATGCACAATCGATGGAAAAATAAAATTAAATTTTGTTAAGAGGAATCTTAAAATGTTAACAGTGTCTTTAAATGTTAACAGTGCGTTTTAACAATGTCTTTGTTAAAATCTACATTTAAAGTATTAAAAAAACTTTGAAATTAAAAAAATTATTGTCATTGTCAATTTAAATAGACTTCGAGAAATTGCTTTGTATGTAATAATATTATACTTTAATAAATTTATGTAAATTTGCATAATACTATGACAGTTTACAAAAACAAACACACACACACACACACAAAAAAAAAAAAAAAAAAAAAAAGAAGAAGAAAGAAAGAAAGTAAAGAAAAAGAGAAAAAAAAATAAATAAAGTACACACTTCACACAATTTTGAGGGAACATACGACCCTTAGAACTTAAAAAAACATCGATTTAATTATAGTCTTTTTTAAAGTAAATCATTGTTAACTAAGCTTTATTGGGCATGTCTAATTGTTACCTATAAGATTATTATGTATTTTGGAATATAATTTAAATTCTGTGGTGAATTATTTAATAATTTATGTGTTAATAATAAATGTGGTTTTTTTTCTCCTTGCACGCAGGATACCTCTAAAACTATTTAATATTTTTTCTTGAAATTTTCACAGATTATGTAACATATCAGATCCTTCAAACTGAACCTAAATTTGTTCCAGTTTAGGTTAAAAAAAAAAAAAAAAAGTTCAAAGATAATTTATTTTTTAATAAAATCTAAGTATCACCTGTATAAAAAAATATGGAGGGGGGGGGGATACAAATTCAGTTTAAAGGATCTGATATTTTACATAATCTGTGAAAATTTCAAGAAAAAATATTAAATAGTTTCAGAGATATCTTGCGCGTAAGGTGAAAAAAAAACACATTTATTATTAACACATAAATTATTAAATAATTCACCATAGAATTTAAATTATATTCCAAAATATATAATAAACTTATAGATAACAATTAGACATGTTCAATGAAGCTTAGTTAACAATGATTTACTTTTAAAAAGACTATAATTAAATCGATGTTCTAAGGGTCGTATGTCCCCTTAAAACGTACAAAGAACGTTCGAAGAACGATTCAAAGAACGTTTTAAAACGTTCAAAGAACGATTTTAAAACGTTCAAACAACGTTCAAGACGTTGCAAAAACGTATATGAAGAACGTTCTGAGAACGTGTCTGTAGAAACAATGGTGATGTTTACACGTGTGCAGAACGTGTTTTGTACCGTACTATTCGACGTCTTCAAGATGGACAAATAGACGTCTATAAAACGTTCAAGCTGAACGTTCATAGAACGTGTTAGTAGAACTATTTTTAAACGTTCAGAGAACGTTTCTGTGCTGCTTGGGCTGCTTGTGTCTTAAAGAATGAATTTGTACACGCTAAAATGTCAACAGCTTTGACAACAATAACACTAGAGGCTCTGTCTGCGGGCTGAATATTCATTAAATGAAATGCTTTCGTTCAGAAGAACCTGCTTATGTCTTTAAGAAATTACTTTCTATACGTAAAAATGTCGACAACTTTCATAACACTATCATTACGGGCTCTATCTACGGGTTGAATATTCATTAAATAAAGTGCTTTCGTCGACTAGGACCTGCTAATGTTTTTAAGTATAATTTTCTACACGCAAAAATATCTCTAGCTTTCATAACAATATCATTACTGACTCTATCATTAACTTCTTTTGAAATCTCTATGATGGTAGGTCATATATAATGGCCAAAACCTTTGTGTTTATGGTCATTATGAATATAATTTTCTTAAATATCCTCAAAATGGAAAATCACAGAAAGTCCAAAAAGGGAAGTACACAACTAGATGTTATAACAAACCTATATACCAATTTGTAAAGTTTTACGTCGAACCGTTTTTCAGTTATGCGAGATACACACACATACACACGCATACGTACATACAGACGTTACGAAAATTCGTGTAAAGTCGTTGGTGTCTCTGAAATGGGAGCTCGTATTAAAACCAAAGTTGTGGTTGTACAAGTAGCCATCATGACAGTCACACATATAATTTTGCAACATTCTACGATCATTCGTTTTTGAGCTATGCGAAATATACAAAATCCATTTCGCAAATCGGGATTACTATACTTCCTTATACTTTGTATAAGGAATTAAAAAATGTAAAATCTTAGTTTGCCTTTCCCCCTTCATGTAAATCAATAATGAAAGGAATATTATAAGGAAAAATACCCATCTAGTACTGTCTATTTTTTGTTGTACCAATGATGTTCAAATTAAATTGCTAATTGGCAACATTATGAGCAATATAACACTATTTTAGGTAATATATGTATAAATTACAGTTTTACAATTTTTGTATTCACCCTATGATAAATAAAATTTTTCAAGCTGATAATAATCAGCAAACTTACAAGTTAAAATATCAGCTAATAACTCATATTAGATATAAACATTCGTATATCTCTTTCTCTCGAATTTCCTTGTACTTATCATTTTTAACTATCTCAGAACTAATAACCTTTCCGATCTACAATCTGTAAGTCTATCCCCGCTCTTCTTTTTGATCTTTACCCACTCTCAACTTCAAGAGTTGATCTTTACTCACTCTCATACTTATTCGTCTGTGTTTGATCAATATTCTAGCTTTTAAGCATTTTTATGATTTTATTCCGTGCCGAATTCCCGACGTCAAAATTAAATAACCATCTATTAACTTTTAACTTTATGAGCCTTTCAAAAATATTTTACATAACATTTCTACGAACAGTATCTTAGATATTGAATTAATTTGTTGTCCTGTTAACAAAAGATTTACTTAAGCTTATATATCACTCGTATGCCTTCGGACGGGGCGAGTTACAACTGTCTTACTGCAGCTTATAAAAGACAAAAAAAATTAATATAAACTAACAATTCTGGCTGAATATAAATATCGCTCATATATTAAATCTCCAGAACTCACTTGTATTTAATCTCACTCTTATCTATCTTAGAAACTACTCAAAACTTAATATCATCTACCCACATTCTGAGAGTCAATCTAAAGACGTCCTCTACCCTAAACACCCCACCAACTCTCCCACACTTTTTGATTAGCTCGCCAGCTTTTGTCCCGTCTCTTAGATCTCTTCTACTTTATTGATTCAACAAATTTTCTTTGTTCTCCTATTAAACCGTTGCCATTGGACTGGACTCGATTCCGCCTAAATGCCCGCGAACTTTGGCCACAATATCCGGCTGGAGAGCTGCGTAAAAGCCACTCGACCGGACGAGAGCGTCCGGCAATAGATACGAGACTTACGGGAACCCTGACTCTGAATTTACAACTGCCATTATTGGCAAACAAAGCCGGCCGTAAAAGGCGCCTAATGAAAGGGGTTCCAGACTTTTATGGTGTGTGGAAGTTTCATTTAAGGCGAAAGAATTTGTCACCGAAAGCCGCAAGGGTGATTGGGGCGGAGAGGTTGAATGGGGGCAAGTCAATTGTTTTCCCAAGAGTATAAACAAGTGGTATGAGTGTTCATGCCTCGGTGCTTGGGAATATATTGTGGCAGAAAAAAGTAGAAGTACAAGTTATCAATCTGAAGAATACTTCGAATTTCTGAAGTTTTGTTAAACATATGACTCGAAAAAAAAATTTTTTGTAGTCAGTAAACATTCTCTTAAGGGTAGTCAATTTTTGATTATCTGTTACTTATATTGATTTATATATATATATGTATGTATGCATGTATAGATATGAATTTCTTTTCAATTTATTCTAAAAGACTAATACGCACATTTCATGAAAATACACTAAAAAAAGTTCTGTTAAAATAAAATTAAATTAAAGGTTAGGATTCTGTCGCTCACAGGTGCCCAATTTATAAATACAACATTTGCCCATTTTAATTTTTTTTTTGTCAAAATATTTTCCTTTCTGTCTGAAATCCTGCGGACATTTCAGGTACTAATCATGGATCATTTAAGGGCCGTCGCCGGAAACCGAAGCTAATGTTATTTTCTATGGGAAATTTTCTTTACTAATAACTAATTAACTAATACACATTTTTAAATTCTGTTTTCACATTCAGAAAATTTTCAGCTGTTAAATTGACGCACCTTTTTTAAAAATGTATTTTTTAAATTTGTAATATTTTATTTTTAAGTGTAAAATACGAATTTTCAATATATGAAATTTTCCATTTTGAAATTTCAAAATAGAATATTAAAAATTAAAAAAAAAAAATACATTTTTAAAAAAGGTGCGTCACTTTAACAGTTGGGAATTTTCTAAATATGAAAACAGAATTTGAAAATATGTATTAGTTAATGAATTATAAGTAAAGAAAATTTCCCATAGAATAACATTGGCTCGGGCTTCTAGCAATGGTAAGTGAAGAGGGCCGTTAAGATCTCCTGAGATGAAGGAGATTGATCACATTAGTAATATGTGTTTCACCTTTTTTCATTTTCAGAAATAAAGAAGGGGAAAAAAAAAGTTTTTTTTTTTTTTTTTTTTTTTTTTTTTTTTTAAATATAAAGAATAGGTTTAATTTAGGTGAAAAATGAATTACAAATTTTTAATTTATTGTAAAATATATATAACTGTAAAAAGTAGCTATTAAGTAAAATGAGTACAGCCGTAGACATCCATTTCTGAAATGGGTGTTTCAATCCTTGAAACATTAAAATAATAAAAGAAATCGTTTATAACAACAATAATAATTATTATTATTGTTGTTGTTGTTGTTGTTATTATTATAACTTTTTATATTTAAACAATAATACCTTCGAATAATGCTTTTAAAAATTATGCAAAAATATAAATGATTTCGATCGAATTAACTTCATTTTCGTGGTGGACAAATATCTTTATTCTCGAAAGTAAACTGATCCCCTTTCTCTCTTTAATGGAGGAAAACTCCTTTAATATAGTAATATTAATCCTCAGTCTTTAGTATTATTTTACGGGCAGGTCATTTTGTATCGTCATGTCATATTTTCTAAATTTCAGTGCTGCTTTATTAAAATTTCCTTGCTTTATTATTATTATTATTATTATTATTATTATTATTATTATTTTAAAAAAATACCTGCCTATTATATTTTTTGTATTTTCAGAAATTCAAGTTTTTTTAACGAATTTTTTCAATAAAGTTTTATGAACGTTTCAATTTAATGAACATATTTTTATTAATATTTTTTCATTAATAATTTTTCGAATATAATTTCCTTATTGGCATACTTGTGCATAATAAGACTGTGCACCATAAGTTTCTATTTATTTATTTTTTTTCTTTTTTGTCCTAAATATATATTTACATAATTCCTACTACTAATAATATTGCTTGTTTGTGTTTGGGGCCATCAAAATTTATTTACATGCGTATCTTTACAAGATCTCATTGTGTACGAAGCCTGATTTTCGATTTTGATTTTGACTTATTTTCTGTTCTCCAAAATCTGTGAAAAGTGTCGTCGAGATTAAGAGCCTATACATAAATACATTTAAATAATAAACATGGGAAAACAAATTTTGAAATTGGTGTCTTACTTGATTTTAGATTTTTGTCATTTTGCTATTAAATGTCCATCATGGTTAAAAGGAAACATATATTTACATGCGAAAAATATACATAAAAACATACATATATATATATATATATATTTTTTTTTTTTTTTTTTTTCGTCATATTGGGGGGAGAGAGAAGGCAAATCATTTGTTTAAGATTATTTATTTTTATACGACATGGTAGAATTGAAAACTTAGAGTTAATAAAAAATCTATCACTACTAATACAGTAAAACCTCTCTAAGTTGGACACCTACTGTTCCAAGAAAAAGTGTCCAACTTAGAGAGGTGTCCAACTTATAGGGGTTAGACATAATGTTAATGGATACATTCCGTTCTGAGAAAAAGCGTCCAACTTAGAGGGGTGTATAACTTATAGGGGTGTCTAACATGAGAGGTTTCACTGTAATATGTTTATTTCATGTAGTAAGCAAGATTATAAATCATACGATGTTTATTGCATCATATCGGGTTGCAAGCAAGTGTTGCAGGTCAGATTTTTTACAGGACGTAAGCAGGCTGGTAGGAGAGCTAAGAGAAGAGAGTGCTACTAGCACCTCCGAACAGTTTTTCGCAGTCAGGATTTCCACTGAGTACGAAAACCCTCAGCATTTCAGATTTGGTTGAAGCAGCACATCGGGTTGAAAGCGCCGAAGGTGCCGCTGAGTGAGAGTTTGCTAAGATCCGAAATTTCAGAGATAGCGAGCCAGATGGTCGCTGAAGGTAGATACTAAATTTTAAAAATCTTCAGAACTAATAAAAATTTAACAGATATCAGCAATTTTTATTCTTGGATATACATTTTATTTTACATTTATTATTTTAATTTTTTGTAGCACCCCCTCTTGTACATTATTTGTAAAAATATGATCCATGAATGGGATTTAAAAATTTTCCAGGAAGCAAAGCTCAAAATTTTATCATCTTACTTCATTAGTCTTATAGTTTGCTATGCTTAATCATTAGCAAAATTCTTTTCTACAGAATATTAGATTCTTAACTATAAGGCTGCTTTAAAGTTTTTTTTTTTTTTTCCCAGTTTGCTTTAAGGCTTGGAGAAATATAAACATTTCAACTAAAATGAATAAGAGCTATAAATATCAACGTTCAAATTATTATAAAAATTAAAAAGAGCAGACAACTGCTTCGTTTCCAGCCTGGAGACGTTTTAACAGTAAACTCAAAAGAAAGGGGGCACTTTCTTTTTGATTGCACTGACAAAGACATAGCTGCCAATATTTTAACTTATTCCGGAGTCATTTTAGCCCCGCCTCTATTTCGAACCACTTATTTTTTAAAAGTAATTTTTTTCTTATTTTATCGAAATTATATATTGAAGAAAGTTTTTCTATAAATAAAGTGGTACGAAATAAAGGCGGGGCTAAAAGTATTCCGGAATAAATTAAAATATCAGCAGCTATGCAAAGAGTCTTCCACCTGAATCCGAAACAGCTATCTGCTTTTTTAAAACTATAAAATTTGTGCGCTCATATACGCAGTTTTCAACTTGTTTTTCTTAATTATTTGCACAAAGGCATACTTTTAGCATACCTTTAGTTATACGCTTAAGGAAAGTTATATATTGAATGAATAATTTTTTAAGTTATTGACTGAAGCAGACGTAAATATCGTAATTTTGAGTACTTCTCAAATTAACATATACTCTCTTTTAAATTCGTTTCACTAAAAATTTAAAAGAAAAAACATTAAATTTGAATGGAAATCTAACCGTTAACAAGTAACTAATAAATTGGAAAATTGACATTGGGGAATTTTTTTTAATACCAATTTTCTAAAAGGGCATTTTAGTGCATTTTTAAACTTCAAAATAAATATTCAGAATTTAAAAAATCGGATTTTGGAAAACGAGAACGAATTTAACGGTTAGGAATCTTCTGCATGGTGTTTGTTAAACAACTTTTGAAAAAATGGTTAATTTGAATGCAGTTTTTAGATTTGAATTTATATATGCATATTGCATATATATAATAATACTTACTCATAATACAGATGCTACTTACATGCACTATATAAACTACTTACAATATATACTTGCATATATATTACACTTACGCACTAAAAAGAACACTGTTTCATCTGTTTTCCGAAAGAAATTCTGGTTTATTTCTAATATCACTGCACTGAAAAAATAAATAAATATATAAATATATAAATAAAAATAAAAATAAATAAAAATAAAAATAAAAATAATAAAAATAATTTTCGAGCCCTGATACCATTCTTGCTGATTCTTAAATAAAATGACCTCCTGTATCCGAATATGACCCCATATCTCCAAATCAGACACCGTTTTCTGAGGACGCCATCCCCCAATTTTTATCACTGTTCGATAATTTTATGGCCATAAATTTGCTTTGGAGATTGGAAAGAATTATTTTAACACTTAAAAACAAAAAATAAAATATATAATAAATAATAATAATAATTCATTAATAAAATATAATAAATGTAATATATAATTTCAGTGGCAAATCTCCTCCACCCTAAATTTTTCCCTTGTTGAAAATGTTCATATTTTAGAATTTTCCAATTTTGTAACCCCTTAGAAGATATTTAAGAGTTAAAATACCCCCCCCCCCTCCCCTACAAATCAAATTTATATTATAACCATAAAATTACCGGAAAGTGATGAAAATGAGGGGGCGTTCCTAAAAATCGGTGGGTAATAGGACAAAATGGGCGTCATATTCGGATTCAGGAATAACAATTTGTAAAAATGGTGTTGCGGCCGATTTTCATGCAGAACAGTGTATCAAACGTTTTTTTATTAAAGTATTAGACTTTATCCATGTAATCAAATGTAAAAAGCTATTGCAAACTTTATGCAGAATAAATTTTGGCTTCCTTAATTGACGGAAAATATTTAAATTGAAAAATCCTTCATAAGCAGAATATCCTGTAATTATTACTAACAACACTTTTCACGAAACGAAAAGAATGGCTACTCTACCGCAAAAAACAAAAGCTTCGATTTAGAAATTTACTTTATTTCAATTCCCACTCCTACGGTTAATTCTCTCCTTTTCCTTTTATAAAATGTCTCTCACCAATCCACTTAACACTATCTCACGTAGAAAGTGAAAAAATAGCAAAAGCCCGAAAACAAAGCATCGTGAAACTAGAGAACGAAAATGCTGCAGGAGGAAAAAATTAGAGGAGAAGAGAAATGACAAAAGTAGTAAGTTGAAAGGAGAAACAAGATGAAGAAAATCCCAGAATCAAACGAATAAGACACCTTCTGACCAATCGGCGTAAACGAAATATTTTTGTTCGGTGTTCTATCTTGTTTATTGTTGCGCCTGAAAATCCCAAAGGCGCATCTTTTAGTCGATGCATTCAGATTGCGATGAGGGAAAGCAATTCTTTCCAACGTACAGGATTCGTTTTGGGATAAAAAGAGGTGTGGCTTATGGCAGCAGTAGAGGAAATAAATAGAATAAGAAATATGATAGAGTTTACTGCAGAATGAAATGTCACAGATTATTCCAATAAATGATGATAGTGCTTTTAACATTTCAGGAAAAATAAGACCGACTTAGCCTTTTGTTTGAATGCTTTTCAGATACTGAGCTTTGAAAAACTGACATACTTTACATGGATTTGAACACTGCTTTCTTAGTCATTTTTGAGTAAGTTGGTGGGATTCATATTTAAATCACGTCTTGTAATTGAATGTTGGTAATTTGTACCAATATGTTTTAAACTTGAGATCGTTGTTTATCGAAATATTTTCGATATTTAATAACCATGGTAACTAAAGTTTTCTTGATTATGCCCCAATGGCGATATCACAAAATTATTCTAAAGATTAAATAAACAAATCTTCGGGAAAAAAAGACTGAGATTTTGCAAAATGCGTACAGAATTATTAACAAATCGAATTCAATAAAACTTTTGATAAAATAAAACTTTTTTTTTTTTCAAATTTTTAAATTTATACTTACCTTTATTTGCAAAAGCGGTCGTGACCGTAAAAATTAAACGGGAGGAGGCCCGTAAATTTTCTTTTTTTTTTTTTTTACAATGTACGCATTGCACACTTGCACAAATGCATAATTTTTTCAAACAAGAAAAAGTGAATAGAAATAATCATAATTAAAAGAATTACATTCGTAGAAGTGTTGAAGGAAAATCATTAAAATGAACGACTTTGACCAGATAAGTGACCCGTAGAGGCAACTGAAGCCATTGACCCATATCAATAAAAAATTGCACACGCTCTAAGGATACCATATGGCAATTTTTAGGCCCTATTGGAACTAAGGATTCCAATTTCTTATTTTTAAAAAAATGTTGAAAAAAACGATAAAATAACAAATTTATACATAAACGACCCCAGAGGCAACTGAAGATATTAACTCAGATCAACAAAATTTTGCACACATACTAACAATAGCATAATGCAACTTTTTTGCACTATTGGAAATTTGATATAATTTTTTTTTTCTTTTTTTCGATACACCCTAGCGTAGACGGCCAAAGTAATTTAGCATCCCTGACTCCTACACGGTTGGGTTTGGGTTCGAATTCCGAACAAGGTACGGATCTATGTTGTCTCTATTACGGGTAGTGATGACTGTCCACTGAATACTCCTTCACAGAAGGTCATAAATTCGGTGACCCTCTGAAATGTGCTTAGTCGTAAGTGCCGCGCCAGTGGGAAAAAAAAAAAAAAAAAACTAGCTGTTTAACTCTTTCAACGAAAGGTGAAAAGTGTTTATGCCTACCGTTTATGCGTCTGCCTAGTTGAATTCCTTCTTTTGTAAATAAGTTTAGATTTTTACGAAATCAAATATTTTGTTAAAAATCACAACGGCTATTTAAAATAGTGATTATTGCACTTATTCTTCTTTTACACAGACACACAAAAGAATTCAAATACATTATCACATACGATATCGCATACTTTTTTCCGAAACGTCAGTGGAGGCGTCCATGTTGAAACTCAAAAAGTTTTCGGGTTCTGTCTGTTTGTCTCTACCATGATAACAGCAGCAAAAATCACGCGATTGACTTGCAAATCGATACACGTCTTAATGAACCATTCAGAATTAGCTGTAAATTTTTTGTGTGCATATTGTTTATGGTTCGTGAATAGAAACACACCAAAGTATTATATGCCATTATTATGGCCTATACACAGGCGGCCGCAAAATATCTGCGGATTGACTTTCAAATTCGTACACATATTCATGAGCCATACAGAATTAGCTGTATATTTTTTGGTGTGTATATTGTTTACAATTCGTGTGCATACACTGTTAAAAATTTCAACAGAAAACTATGTGTAATGTATTATCTTAATTAATTATTGGTGAGAATATATTTCGGATTTAGAATGCTTTTTCTAAAGTAGAAACAGTCATTTTTAATGTTAATTAAAAAATTAAATAATAAAATTAGGTAAAAATACAGAATAAAGATTGTGAATCTTGAGTATTCACTTTTAACTAAGAATTACTCTAAATTTACAGAGACTCTGGATAAATATTTACATTAAATTTACAGAAATTTTTAACAGTGTAGATACACTAAAGCATTTCTAATCGTTTCGGCCACCTTAACGTGGTTACATTGCATTCAACATAATGAAATTAATGTACATTATTAAAATTTTTAAAACATGTTTTCTGTAAAAAAAAAAAAAAATAATAATAATAAAAAAAAAAGGTGTACATAGAATTAATTTGTAATCTACAGGACAACACAAAAGAGTTCCTATAACATTTGTGAGGTTTGCGGTGATGCAAACTTCATCTTAATTAATTAGTTAGATAACTAAATGGATAAGTAAAGAGCACGAGACTTGAACATAAATTATAAATAAGACTTTTATTTGAAGAGATTAATGGGAGGGCGGTCTGGCACTCGAGATAGCTGAGTCAGCGTATTTAATTACTTTACCAAAATATATGTATCAGAAATTAAATTAGATAATTTGTAATGTCTCACCCCAGCAAACAGTCGAAGGTGCAGAGACGGATGCACTCTTTTACTCCGCTACAGTGACTTCACTGTGGATCAGCGGATTCCCTGCTGATCCAATATTACGTTCACGAATGCTAGTAAATACGCACACCAACACTCATCCAACTACTTAATCTTCACACAACTAAATCTCCACTACTCCACTCCTCAATACTCCCCAAATTAAGAATCTTCACAATCTACCACCCTTTTTTACGAAAACCATCTCCATCTTATACTACTTTCTACCAACTTTCTTTCTCTTCATTTCAATCCAACTTTTAAAATCGCTTCCAATTCCTCTACCTCTCGCAACTTAATTCGTTCGTTGCAGCACCATGTCGACACAAAACTAATCCGACCAAAACTTTCGCCAAGTCACTGGCGTCGAAGCGATTTAGCCATCCCAACTCTATACTTTGCTGGATCCAGCTTAATTTCAAACAAACTGTGGTGACGTTCTACAGTCTCAACCTCACACATTGTGTAATCATCTAAATTGTTTCAAATTTGGCACAAATATTTATCAGATACATAGAATTAATTGTATTGCTTTTATTAGTACATTTCTTTGTGGCTCGTTTATACCCAAGTAGCACAGGAACGTTCTGTGAACGTCTAATAACGGTTTCAATAGTTCAAACACCGTGTTTCGTGTCAAAAGAACGTTCTAAAACACGTTCAGAAATAGTATTATTTAGAACGTTCTGAAAATGTTTGATTTGTACCATCTATAAAACGTACAATTCTAGTTCTATATAGAACGTTCAAGTGTGACACCGTCATAACACGTTCTGTAACAGTGTAATTATAACGAATATGACAAAATGACTTTTTAGTACTATTGGTTGGGAAACTAGGTTAATCTTTAAAATTTTTGACTTCAGCTTTTGATTTTTTTACACGTTTTGTGGCGTGAGGAATCCGGAAGTCAAAAGGTTGGTATGGTATCTGTTAATGTGTATCGGCACCTATTAGTGTGATAGCCCGTTAGTTCATGTACACGATATCTCAAGAACAAATGATTGCAGAGAGATCGGACCAGTTTTAAAATATCACTTATGATATTGATAAGAATCTTATTGAGAGATTTGCAACATTCTAATTTAAAAACTTCGTAAGTTATTCTAAATTTATAATTTTTAGCATGATAGAGAATAGAGCATTTTTTACATTTTCAGTTTAACGTTTTGTTAGCACGTCAGTAAAGAATGCTTCCCAATAATCAGTAGCGGTGAGGTGAAAAAAAATTACAAAATTTTAAACTCATGGAAAAATTTTGTGGATTTTGTATTTCAGGAATCAATGTATGGAATTCAACCAAACTTGTTACAATATTAGATGATGCCCTAAATTGGAGTTTATTTGAATTTCATTTGGGATATATCGTCCGATAGATTACGGTGCTATGCAATGAAACCCTCCATTTATGGGACGGCTATATCTCAGCTTCTATAGTGTACAAATGTATTAAACATGATATATTGGCATATATCATCATAACCTCTGCTAATACAATTTGGATGTATACATTGTCCAACAGGTGGCGTTGCTAATCTGCCATTTAATCATTTTAACGGAAAGGCAATATTTTAACACTTGTGATTTAACAATAAATTTTGTGATACACTGAAGTTATAAGTGAAATCGATTTTATGTAAAGCTTTACTGGTCCATTTTGGATGCACATCGGCCAACAGGTGGCGTGGCTATGTTCCAATTTAATCTCATAACGGAAACGAAAAATCTCAACTTCTGTGATTTATAAATATTGTAAATTTGGTAAGTGAAATTAATATTACGTAAAACTCTACAGATTGCCTTTGGGTGCATATCGGACGACAGGTGGCACTGCCACGTTCCAATATTTTCCATTCACAGAAAGGCTATCTATCAGCTTCTGTAATATATATACTCACCAAACCTTCTGCGTGGCATACATTTGATATATATTATTGATTCAATTTGGCTGTATAACGAGTAATAGTCAAACAGTTTTTTTTTATTATTATCATTCATAGGACATTGATTTTTCCCCTAGGAATAAGTATACATCATCCCTGGGGGATGGGGGAAGGGTGGATAAAAATTTTCACAATAATTATCTTTGAAAAGAATTCGATATCACCTTTAAAACGAATAATTGAAACATCGTTTTCTGATGATTTAAAACAAATTTACCGTTTTTTTTTTTTTTTTTTTTTTTTTTTGTTTTTTTTCATTTGTAATAATAATAATAATAAACCCTTAGAAAAATACATTTTCTAAGATCTTCTATACAGCATAAAAATGATTGTCTTCTGTCATGAAAATCTATGCATTCCCCAGACCCAAAGTTTAGATACAAAAAGCTAATCACGGATGTTATTGAATAAGTAATATAGTGCTTTACGCGAGTTTCAAAGAAAATCACGGGAAAACTCCGAAAACCTAAGTCGACGAGCGTGACCAGGAATCGAAGCCAACACTTCCCGTCTGTAAGGTTCGAGAGTAGAACCTCGCGGTCTCTAATACTCATCGGGAAGTTACAGAATGAGTTTTTTTCTTCTTTTCTTTAAGCATAATTTTAAACTTTTATTATATTTTATTTATGATTCTATTTAAGTTTAAATGTTACTGATAAATTATCAATATTGATAATGTTGTTAAATCGTTACTCTGTTTGATTGTTCTTATTTTATTTTATTTATTTTCACTGAATATTTTATTCAATACTGAAATATACACTAAAACAAAATATGCTTTTCCGTTTAATTCGAGATTTTAAAATGGAAAAATAAAGTGATCTCATAAGTTTTTCAAATACTTTATAAAAATTTAAATAATTGTTTAACTCAGCTCCATTTTTCCTTAAAATATTGACCATATGTTTTGTACAGCTATAAATGCTTAATAAATTTTTGTTTCAAATGTTGAACTTTGAAACATGATTATTCCGGATGTAAGAAGGGAAGAGCAGATGAAACTGACATCTGTGGATTGCATTTATTTAATTCTCGCTGACCGTGCAAATTCAAAGGTCTTGGGAATGTCGTGCCGTTATGTGAAGCGGTAATTTTAAAACATGTAATGTAATCTGTTTTGTTCAGTTTTCGCGTTATAATGACTTGGATAAGCTTTAGAAAAGGTAAAAATGTAATATTTTTAACCTGTAATATTCTCTATTTTCTATTTATTAAAGTCTTATTTTAATATCAATTAAACAATCATTTTCATATCTGCGTAAGTTCTTAAGCCTAACATTTGATACTTGTAAGTAGCGTTGTATCGCAGAAAAAACTGCTCCTGTTACAGAAAACCGCTTAGAAATTATGGATTCATTTTATTAATTCAGTCTTCTGAGATGGAAATTGTTAAAATGACTGTTTTTGGTTATTATGCTTCTGAATGAAGTAACATAAAGAATTTAAAAGATGAGAGCTAATTTTAAGTGAATGCCCTTCCAGACTGGTCATTATGTATTTTAAAATGCTAGTTGGAAGGGTGTTTTCTTGGAGAAATTCTTATGAAGAAAATGAGGAAGGTATGTAATTCTTTTTTTTTTTTTTTCTTTTCTTTTTAAATTCTGAAGTATTTATTTAATGTTTATATGATAATATATATACAATCTAGGTTATGCAAATTGCATATTTTTAAAATAATATCCTAAGTTTCACCGACTTACAATTTTAAATATCTCTTTACTGTTATTTATTAAATAAAATATATGAAATTGTTTAACTGCATAATAAAACAAAGATTCAATTCAATTTTATTCCACATCTTTATAAAAAAAAGATATTCTGCTTAAAAAAAAAGGACGATTTACTATATTATTTAGTAATACTAATAATATTTACATTTATCAATTATTTAATATGCCATGATAGCATAATTACATCAAATGAGGTAAAAATTGCGTTGACTCAATTTAAAGAAATTTAAACATTTAAAAAATACCAATTACATTGCCATGTGGAATAAATTTAAATACCTGCAAACATCATTTTTGTAAACTGCTGCTGTAAACTGAAAATATGTATGCACACATGCACTGAAATTTAAAAATATGAAGTATGTTAAATATTTTAGAAAAATATTATGATTAAATATATATATATGTATTTAAGTATTTGGACATTTTTAAAATAATTTTTAATTTTTTGTTTCAATTTCTTATTATTATAAATTAACAATATATTCTAAACTCAATTATATATTATTTTAGCGGTGTATTGGTACATTCATTTTTGAAATTATTTTTTATGTTGAAATATTAAAACTTTCTATAAACTTCAGCATTCAAATATATTTATAAACTATCCATGGACTTACAAAGTATTACCCAGAAATGTTTAGAATATACAGGGTGCAAAGTCGAGAGCAGGCCTTTATTTGCGCAACAATTGGTCTCAAACGTCCTCCAATAAGAAAATGTATTTAAAAAAAATAATGTAAGAATTCATTATATGACATGTTTAAATTTAAAAAATCAATTTACTAAAAATCACAAAAACTGATAATTTTTATACAATTTTCATGACACTAATAGTGAAAGTTGAGTTCTAACCTAAAAAATATAACACAAAAAGTTTCACTTTTGTGCACCCAAAATTGTCTGAGATAGTTAGTTTCAAAATTTAGGATTATTTCGCATTTTCTCGGGCTTTATTAAAAAGTCAATGAAAAATTCTTTAATAAACCCAGGGAAAATGCAAACAAAGTCCAATTAGGATTTTTAAACCGATCCCTTATTGAAGGCCGAAATATGTTAGAAAATCCAAACTTTAAATATCTTGTTCCATTTTGGGAGAATAGAAATGAAACTGTTTGTTAGGATGAGTGTTAGTTTTCTAAATATGACTATAGGGATCTGGGACAACGTAAAAAGCTAGTTTTTGCAATTTTGAAAAAATAGATATTTTAAATTTAAACATGTTATACCACAAATGCTCATATTCTTTAAAACATTTTGTAACTGAAACTATATATTTGCGACCAATAGTTGCGGAGATAAAGGTATTCTCGTCACAATGCTTTGCAACCTGTATTAAAAAAAAATAATAATACATATATATATATATATATATATATATATATATATATATATATATATATATATATATATATATATATATGTATAAATGAATTTTTAATCTTACTTAAAGCCAAGCAACAGATATAAGATCCCTGAAACCACATAGGTCAATGAGAAGGAAATTACAACAAATTTAAATAACCTGGGGAGACTGATTGTGATTTATTGAAACATTTATATTTTATTTATTGATTTTTATTTTATTTAACTTCAGTCTAATCATAAATTTATTCCTATATTGTTAGTTGCAATTTTAATAATTTTGCCGGTGCGTAAAAACCACATGAAACTCAAATCAAAAGATACAAACAAGCAACGAGGAAATAAAAAATTAAGGCAGCATTTTAAACATTTTTTGTAGGAAAAGCTTAGAATGGTAGAAAAAAAAAAACTCGTCAGGGGTGACCCTTTTCGTCGTTGAGCACCAATGTACGATTTCGTTCGTTAGCAGCTATAATAGCAAATTGCTAGCGGGCACCCTATCGTACAAGAAATTAATTGAAGTTAGAAATGAAGAATAAATTGGAATAAATTATTTACTTCAAGAAATCAGAGAATCAAACAGAAAACAACCATGAAAAACAAACATTAATCATAGGATGACGCATTCGGAATCACAAGGATTAAAACAAGCAAAATAAATCAAGAGTTTAGTTGTATATAGCAGATGAAGAATAATGATACAACACAGCAACAGGGATATAAATTACTTTTTTTAAAATTCAAATAATGTTTGAGAAATTTTAACATACTTACTATTCCTTTAATTTCAACGTATATGCATGAAAAATTCCATATTTTATGACAGTAATTCCCAAAAAGTGTCATAACGTGTCTATATCCCTTTAAAAAATTCCTTAAATTTTTGCATTTTTAAAAAATTTCTTTTTTCCCCTAATCTGAAGATAATGACGTTATAGTATTAATCAAGAAACTTTGAATAAACACCATAAAATGCAAGAACTCGCAACTGCTACAAACAAAGCACGGCTTCTACAAACAAAGCAGCAACGCATTCAACACACTCAACGTGCTTGTTTGCAGCTCTCGTGCCTACAATGTTCGCCTGATGAAGGGTTGTGTCTTCTTTTGACCCGAAACAGTTGGTGCGAGTTCTTGCATTTTATGGTGTGTATTCAAAGTTTTGTAATTAATACTACAACTTCATTATCTTCAGATTAGGGGAAAAAAAGAAATTTTTAAAAAATGCAAAAATTTAAGAAATTTTTTAAGGTATAAAGAGACGTTATGACACTTTTGGGGGAAAACTGTCATAGAATATAGAATTTTTGATGCATATACGTTGAAATTAAAGGAATAGTAAGTATGTTAAAATTACTCAAACATTATTTGAATTGAAAAACAAAAGTAATTCATATCCCTGTTCATGTGTTGTATCATTATTCGTCATCAGCTATGTAATTTTTACTTCTAAACGCTCGTACTGAGGTGATTTTTTATAATGACGTCATCATTTTTTTTTTTTTTTAATTACACTATTTTAGAACGTTTACAGTACGTTTTCTGGAACGTTCTGAAAATGTGTATAACGTTTTGAAAACGTTCTAAAAACGTTTAGAACGTTCTGAGACCGTATACATAGAACGTTCTCAGAACGCTTCTATAACACCGATGGTGATAGTTACACGTTCATTGAACGTTCTCTGAACCGTACTATTGTACGTCTTCAAGATGGACAGATAGACGTCTATAACACGTTCAAAGTGAACGTTCTTAGAACGTGTTTGCAGAACAATTTTTGAACGTTCAGAGAACGTTTCGGTGCTGCTTGGGTAGGGCCACACAAAAGAACTTTGTACTATTAGCCTACGGACAATTTTTTTTAAACCTCATTTTAACATGCTTACCGTACATTCAAAATAATGATACTCACATATATTATTATAATGCTTAAAATCATATTTTCTGTAAGAAAAGTTTTGAATAGACTTAATAATTCTAAACAGGGCTACACAAAAAAATTCCAGTAACGTTATATAATAATTCAAGTACTGTCAAATTTGGTAGAGATATTTATGAGTTACCAGTGTTGCCAGATTGGGGACTTTTGTTTTATTCAACTCCCACCAATAATTTTGAGACGTGAATTTCGATATACATAATATACAATTTATCTTCGAAGTGATTAGGAAACCGTTACAATTAAAATTTATTGGTGGATATTGAATAAAAAAAGTCCCCAATCTGGCAACACTGAGTTACATGGAAACACTTGTACAGTTTTTATTTGGGTGTTTAATGATTGCGGCTCGTATAAAAAGAATTTCGTACCATTACAGTCTATAGATAAAATTTACTTTAAGTGCATTTTGGCATGGTTTTACATCACTCAACATAGTGAAATTAACATATATTATTAAACTGTTTAAAATAGTGTTTTTCGTAGAAAATACTAGGCATAGAATTAGAAGTTACTTTACAGGGCTACACAAAAGAATTCCGATACATTATGCAATTATTCGCATCAAATTTGATATAAATACTTATGAGTTATGAGAAAACAGCTATATATGTTTTTTGGAATGTATCTGTACAAGGACACACAAAAGAATTTCCATTTCGGTCGTCTGTGAATAATAATTCTTTTAATTAAAATTTCACAATGTTATACTCTATTCAACATAATAGAATTAACATATGATATTTGAATGTTTTAAAACATTACTATTGCAGGAAAAGCCAGTTTACAGAGTTATTCAAAAAAATTTTCATACCTTTTGTATTTATGCGATTAACTGGAAATTTGATAAGATATTAATGAATCACACTGAATGAGCTGTATAGATTTTATATAATGCTTGTAGATAGTGTACAGTGACACTCAAAATTATTTCGATACATTACGATCTTAGTTGACGTCACTTTTCATTGAACATAATGAAATTAACATACATTGTTAAGAAAGACGCATAAATACGTGGATCTGTAGAAAATTCTAGGCATAGAATTAATAATTTGTTTACAGGACTACGCAAATTAATTCAGATACGATATGCGCTCATTTCATTGACTGAATATTTAATAAAAATATTTATGAGTTACGTGGAATTAAATTAATTCCACAAAAAAAAAACTGCGAAATATTTCCGTCTATTGGCAGCGTTTATTTTATTTGCACTTAATCAGTAGTATAATGCATTCAACAAAATGAATCTAAAAATAATGGCAATTACCAAATATATATTTTAAGTTGGTAATATTTTTTATGGGAGAAATTATATATACTACACATATATACAGGTAGATATAGAGGATATACAACGATATAAGCGTAAGGAAGGGGGGGGGGCGCCCCCTCACAAACTTATCTCGTTATGAAGCGAGTTAATCGTATATGTATATATATATATATTGAAAACCTTTTCAAATATTGCAGTACATGAAACCAAGTATCACATGAAGAACTAGAAACAAACATGAATAAAGATTGTTAAAAAATTGAGCAGCCTGATATTAAACATACAGCATCATTACTTTTTCAAGGACATAGAATGAATGTTGCATGCAAATTAGGTGATTTTTCTGTCGTTCTGTATGCAAATTACTAAAAATTTACAGCACGCTATGCCCAATATCACCCATAAGACATGAAAATAATTTAAATCTCAAAGAGATATAAATGATTAATTTAAATAAAAGGAAATACATAAAAGTCATTTGATCTGTAAAGAGTATTTCAAATAGGACGTTGAAGATCCTGATCTGCAGAGCCACTAGTTAATAACCATTTTTATAACGTTGGCATTTTAGAACCTAGAAAAGGGTGTACGCTTTAGAGCTTTATTGAAGCATGTGCCACTGTACGAAAATGTAACACCCATAAGACATGAAAATAATTTAAATCTCAAAAAGGTATAAATGATTAATTTAAATAAAAGGAAATACATAAAAGTCATTTGATCTGTAAAGAGTATTTCAAATAGGACGTTGAAGATCCTGATCTGCAGAGCCACTAGTTAATAACCATTTTTATAACGTTGGCATTTTAGAACCTAGAAAAGGGTGTACGCTTTAGAGCTTTATTGAAGCATGTGCCACTGTACGAAAATGTAACACCCATAAGACATGAAAATAATTTAAATCTCAAAAAGGTATAAATGATTAATTTAAATAAAAGGAAATACATAAAAGTCATTTGATCTGTAAAGAGTATTTCAAATAGGACGTTGAAGATCCTGATCTGCAGAGCCACTAGTTAATAACCATTTTTATAACGTTGGCATTTTAGAACCTAGAAAAGGGTGTACGCTTTAGAGTTTTATTGAAGCATGTGCCACTGTACGAAAATGTAACAAAATAAATGCACAGGATGTTTTCGATAGAAAAACAATTTTGAAACGTTCCCCTGTTATCACTCCTGAGAGAGGCTTAAAAATCACTTTATTTGGGCGTTAACGTAACCCACATATCACGGACTATGAGGCTCAAGATATTTCGCCTTCTTAGGAGCGCTTATTCTTTAAATAAATAATGTGACAGGAGCAATTTCTTTTTATTTGTGTCTCTGGAGTTGATATCCCCTGTCTTTGCCTCCATTGCCTTATTATTTTGCTTGTTCTTGAAGATACGAGAAATTAAATCTCAAATACTAAAATAACCATGAGATCTATTTTGGGAATTTTTTATTAATTTTTAAGTATTTTACCAGCATTCATTGCATAATGATAATATATAAATAAGACTATGTTTGAATTGGATTGGATAGTTTAAAATGAAATAATGTTTATAATCTATCAAATAATATTTAACTGTGCATACGTAAGCGTTAACAACATTTCTTTTGCATAATTTATTAGCCTGGTGTACTGAACTACTTTTATAAAAATCCCAAATAATTTCGTGAAAATTCAAAAGTTATCGCCCATTAAATAAATTGAATTTTAATCTCTCTTTCTCTATCTCAGAAAAAAAAAGGGGGGGATAGCCAAATGTTTATTTTAAATCAATTAGAGTGCACATTGTTTGAAAATAAATAGGGATAAAACACGCCTTCTCTCAAAAGACTCTTAAAAAAATAAAAATAAAGGACACCTGTAAAGGATTTTATCCCAATGAAAATTTCAGTACAACCTCTTATAGTTTGTTTCTTTTTTCAAATATTTGAAATTTAAATTATTCTATCGAGAATATGTTTTCATGATATTTGTTTGGGTTTTTTGCAAGAGTAACTCTATGCTTTTTTTACTATCAAATTTTGCCAAAAAAAATTTTTTTTAAACATTTGTTCGTACGCAGTTAAACATTATTTAGTAAAAATGGTCATCCCCAGATATCATGAGATGATTAATACTTTTATATTCTGGTTGCAGTGCGTTGTTTCTGTTGAAGCATGTCAACTTTTCTGAAATTTACATTTGTTTGTTTTACAAATTCTATACGTTAAAAGCTAAAATCGTACGAAAAATGATCGGTGTTGTAAAAGAAACTTTCAATATATCCATGAATATACGTGCTTTTCTCATGCAGATGAATTCAGTTAATTCAAAGAATCATTGTAATTATATACTAAAATTGCAACGTAATTCAAGCATTATATTTTACAAGGTGATTCCAAACATTATTTTTTCTTCACTTTTGTACTTGTTTCCTTTTTTTCCTTTGATGTTAAATCTTCGCTGAAATATATTGGGCATGACATGTTCTTTATGCTCCTGAAATTACAAAAGAATTCACAAGTCTATCTTTAAATATTCGACAATAGATGCAAATAGACAAAATGTGCAAATACGTTTATCCATACAGTGCATATTTTCCTTCATATTTTGCCTAGAAATATCAAATACTGTTTATTATCTTTATTAAGTGAATTCATCCCACTGGTGAATAAGATAATTGTGTCAGAAATCTGCAGAAAGTTACTAAGAGATTTTGAAAACGATTTTTCTGCTGAAAGGCTCTTGCTGCGGTAAAACCAAATTTACAGTCAATATGATAGTCGGCATCAGTTACTCTGGATGGGATGGGGGGAAGGGGGAGAGAGAGAAAGAGAGAGTTGTCTTTATTTATACAGAAACTGTGTTTGCCGTAACAGTAAAATTATAACGATTATTTTATATCACGCTTTGTATTTTATTTTTAATGAAACAAGTTGCTAAAATTTGAAGCAGAAAATAAATAATTTAATGAATTATTGTTGTTACTTTTCTCAGGAATACTAATAGACAGAAATTTATGCCTAAATTATCATCTTATATTTTTTTTAACTCCATGAATATAAATGATATAGTTAAAAGATAATAAATATTTCCCTTTATTTGGAGATTGTAGAATTAGACTAATCTTTCGTTATGTTAAACCATTTACATTTTTTTTTTTTTTTTTTTTTTTTTGTAGAAATTGCCAATATAAAATAGAAAGATACAGTGATTATGTTAACCAGGATTATGGTCATATTGTTACTAGTTATTTAGATGTAAATAAAAATACAAACTTAAATAATGCTATGCGTTTAGGTTTAAAACTTACAATCATTTGCAAAAGTTTAAGACCAGTAGCCGATTTTCAGTATTTTAACACATTGCATCATTTGCGCTGATTATTGCGTCATCTCATGTGCTGATTGCATAAGACGCATTCTACTGCTATAAATGAAGGTGCCTGGAATGTTTAACGCCAGTTGTTTATTGGAATTTGTCGTAGACAGTGCTGTTGTATAATTATTGTAACGGGTAAAAAACTATTACTTAATGTTACAAAAAGGTCAGAAATATCGACCCTGCATAAAACTGGATTTTCTGAACGTCAAATAAGTTCAAGAGTAAATGTGAGCAAGACAGCTGTGCATCAAGCTATAAGTAACTGTAAAATTTCGGGAAAATTTGTGGACCTTAACAGAAGCGGTCGAGAAAAACGAGAGCACGTGATGAGCATATGATAAGAAGGATGATCGTACGAAATCCAAGAACCTCCTGCAATACGATTAGGCATTCTCTGGCTGCAAAAGGCACCAACGTCATTTTAAGTACTATTTCAAGACTTTGGCCAAAGATTTTGGCTTACCATCCCAAACACCTGCAAGGAAACCTCGACTTACTTCAAGTATGAAAAAGAAACAACTTTAAAGGTTCACAAATTTTCCTGAAATTTTAAATTTATGAATAGCTTGATGCACAGCTGTATTGCTCATATTTACCCTCGAACTTATTTAATGTTCAGAAAATCCAATTTTATGCAGGGTCAATATTTCTGACCTTTCTGTAACAGTAAGGGAAGGTGTTTTACTCATTACAGTAATTACACAACAGTGCTGTCTACGACAAATTCCAATAAACAACCGGCGATAAACGTGCCAAGCACCTTTATTTATAGCAGTAGAATGCGTCTGATGCAATCAGCACATGAGATGACGCGATAATCTGCGCTAGTGGTGATGCAATGTGTTAAAGTACTGAAAATCGGCTACTGGTCTTAAACTCTTGCAAATGACTGTAGATTAAATTTTAATTTTAATTTTAATTAAAACCTTAAAGTTTTTGAGAATTATTTAGATAATTTTATTTTAAAATTTGCTTATAAATAAGTTTGGGCTATTGAATATATTTATAATGGAAAGTGAAAATGTATAATTTGTTTGAAAATAAATATTTATTTTACTTTCATTATTATGGTTAAAAAAAAAAAAAAAAAAAAAAAAAATTAAATAAAAATAAAAATAAGTTAGTTATTTTATTGAATATCATAGTAAAAGCTTTGAAGTATAATTTTATCATTTTCATTTTAGTTAAAGCCGATAATAATTTTGTTATTATGAGTGAGATGTTTTTTAAAGAATACCTTTTGCCTGAATATTTAAGTAACAATAACTTTAAGAAAGTAAGCGTTTCTGCTTCTATAATTAACTAGTATGTTGTGGCCACCAAAAGACTTTCTTCTATATATACCGATATAAATTCACTCAGTAACAATATTTTAAAAATATACGATTTTTTTTTTTTTTTTTTTTTTTTTTTTCTTTTTAAGAAAAAAAAAATCGAAAACTTTGTTTTAAATTATCACAGATTTATAGTTCAACCACTCGTTTTAAAGGTATTGATGAGACCTTTCGAAAGATACCCATCTTAAAAATTTACCCCCCCCCCGGGGATACTTCCCCCCAGGTGGGAAGCGATGTCCCCACATGCACAGAATTTTGTTCATAGTTAACTACTACTATTATCAATAATTCATATTAATTTTACAATCACAAATTAAAAATAACTCTCATTTTGTACATTTATTCGAAATTTTGTCGTATACTGCCCTGTTAAAAATTTAGAAAAAATGCGATCACAGCGCCACCTGTTGAGCGATTGATCCCCAAATGTAATCAGCACCAGTTCATGTCAGGGACCAACTAAATACCAAGTTTGTTTAAATTTCGTTATTTATTTTTTTTTTTTTTTTTAGAGTAAAAACAATCGATAACTTTGTTTTAAATTATCACAGATTTATAGTTCAACCATTCGTTTTAAAGGTATTGACGAGACTTTTCGAAAGATACCCATCTTGAAAATTTACCCCCAGGTGGGAACCGATGCCCTCCACATGCACAAAATTTCTTTCCTCGTTAACTTCTACTATTATCAATAATTCATATTAATTTTACAATCACAAGTTTGAAATAACTCTCATTATGCACATTTATACGAAATTTTGTCCTACACTGCCATGTTAAAAATTTAGAAAAAAGGCGATCACAGCGCCACCTGTTGAGCGATTGATCCCCAAATCTAATCAGCATCAGTTTATGTCAGGGTGCAACTAAATACCAAGTTTGGTTAAATTTCATTCATTGGTTCGTGAGATACAGCGTCCACAAAAAACGTGATACACGCAGACAGACAGACAGACATTTTCTAAAAACTATCAATTCGTGTTCAGGATGTATAAATCCATCAAAAAACGGAGCTCGAAAATTTTCACGAATCCTCAACAATTTTCACGAATCCCCAATCCTTGGGGATCAATCGCTCAACAGGTGGCGCTGTGATCGCATTTTTTGTAAACTTTTAACATGGCAGTATAGGACAAAATTTCGTATAAATGTGCATAATGAGAGTTATTTTAAACTTGTGATTGTAAAATTAATATGAATTTTTGATAATAGTAGTAGTTAACTATGAAAACAATTTTGTGCATATGGGGGCATCGGTTCCCCCCTTGGGGGAAGTACCCCCTAAAGTTTCAAGATGGGTATCTTTCGAAAGGTCTCGTCAATGCCTTAAAAAGGAATGGTTGAACTATAAATCTGTGATAATTTAAAACAAAGTTATCGATTTTTTTTTATTTTTAAGAAAATAATAATAATAATAATAATGATAATCTTTTTCTTTTTTTTTTTTTTAATATTGTTACTGAGTGAATATGTACTGGAAAATAGAGAAGAAAGTCTTGTGGTGGCCACAACATACTAGTTTTTAATTGTAGTAATTACTATTATTATTTTAATTTAATTTTATTTAATTTTATTTTTTTCCTTACAGATCAAAAGTATTCTACTGAATACTTGTTTTTTGAACGTTTTTGCTAATACATTTTTATACTTTTTGAAAAAATTTAGATAGATCTGTAATTATTATTATTATTATTATTATTATTATTATTATTTTAATTTAACGATGATCTTTTGGTGTTTAATAGGTGTTAGATCGAGTCCCCGCAAGGGCGTTTTGTATTTTAAATTCTTATTTCAACTGAAATATTTATTTTTTTACATTTTTAATTAAATTAAATTATTATTTTAAGAGAACATTATTAATTATATTTTTTTAAAAAAGGTTTTTTTTTTCAGCGCGGACAATTTAATATTTTTTTTTTTAAATCTTTAACTTATTTATTCACTTATTTATTAAATTAAAAGAATTTAATAGTTTAACGGGAAATACATTTATATTACATTTAGATAAAATTTTGTTAATGATTTGTGTTAGTGTTTTATGTAAATTTTTAATTACTATTTTTTATCGACGTCATTAATACCAAGAATTAATCGCCTGCTCTCAATTGTATTATTTATTATTCGTGTAATTTCTTGCATGAGAAATCATGAATGAATAACAGCTGTTGCTTAATTATTAGACATCACATTTAATTTTGTGTCGGAAGAACTGACAATAAAATTGAACACAATGACAAATTTTCTCAAAATGATTTCATTAATTTCTAATTAGTTTAGACCTCAAAATATTCAAAATCTGGGTAAATGTGAATTTTATAAATCTAGTAATTTCGACTAAAAGCCAAATATGTAACAAAATGTTCGTGATGAATAATAATTGACGGTGAACAAAATTGTAATTCAAACAATTGTGATCATCTTCTTATATTTCTTGTTCTCATTGTGAAAAATACTTATGGTTTCATGATTTTTCTACTTTTATTCATAATTATTATAAATTAGAAACTATATTCTTAGCTTTAAACAGGATTTTCTGTTTTATAAATGAATAAATAAATACAAATACATATTTCTTAAATTCATGGTCAATGCTCTATTAATTGGAATACTTAAAAAAAAAAAAAAAAAAAAAAAAAAAAAGTCTTTTTAATATAATAAATATTTTCTCTTAAATTAATAATTTAATTTAATTAAAAACGAAAAAAAAAAAAAAAAAAAAAAAAAAAAAAAAAAAAATGAAAAAAAAAATAAAATACAAAACGCCTTTGCGGGGACTCGATCTCAGGATCTCCGTATAATAAGTCAAGCACGCTACCATAGAACCACCCGTTCTTTTTGTTGGTTTTTACAGAAATAATTAAAACTGTTAGGGGGTCATATTTCTCCCCTATGGGTATTGTTGCAGCAAATTTGCACTCTACCTTATGTTTTTGGCCATTCTCTTTAATTTAAGCTTCGTTTGGTTTCAATCGCAATTTTACTGATTCGTACCTCCCTTGCAAGCATATTTTTTTCAAGCAAACCAGAAATGATAGTTTAATATCATTTTTGGATTTAAAAATTAAGTTAGTTAATAAACCTTGGTTTATTAGTTTTTATGATAAACTGTTAGACTTTGGTTTTAAGATTATTACTTTAAGTAATTTGTTATTATGTATAAATTTTAAAATTTTGTACATTATTTTCTATTCGCAAATTCCTAGGATTAGAAAAATTTGATGCGACTGTTTGGATAAAGGTTTCATAATTTGTTTTAAAATGCGATATTACGCAATTGCACCTCTTTTGCCTTGACTACCATCCGTAACTGTTAATTTGTACCTGCTAAGCTGTTTAAATTTTTGTTTATTTTTTGTGAACATTTTTCCAATTAACGTTTTTTGTACGGGATATTTATTAATTCATCTTTTATGTAAGCTTGCTTTTCGATCTTTTTATAAGTTTACATATTTGTATAAAAAATGTATAATTTGCAAGTTTTAATGTTTTTCTATTTCATTTTTTCATTCTGAATTGCAGTGAATTCTCTTCTTTTAGTAAGATGTAGGGTTTTGTTTTTACAAGCAGCTCTTGAAATTTCTTATTGTTTCTATTTACAATTGAAGTGCTTTCTGATGATAGACTCAATGATTTTTTATTTTAGGTATATATTTGTGTTTGTTTTCTTTGCGTGCTTTATTTTTTAACTATGTGCCTGCATTCCTTTTTAATTTTACATTTACATTCTGTTTGCATGTCTTTTACTTTGCTGCATTTGCTTGCGCTTTAAATATGCGAATATTTTTTTCGGCATTTATTTAAGTATTTATTTATTTTGTTTTATTTTGTTTTTTAACTTTTATGTAATATATATATATATATATATATATAAACCTAATAGCTTACCCTTTTTAAAAATATTTTATATTTTGTAGATATGTTACCGGCGAAGTATGAAACGCCGGCATTCTATAGAATCAAAAATACAAATGTTATTCTGAAAAAATGAGAGTGCTATAAATATATATATATATATATATATATATATATTCAAAATACGTAAAGAAAGATGAAAGTTGTACAAAACAAAATTTATGCCTTAGTTAGGAAAGAAAATTTTCATATAAAAAATAAGAAATTAAAATTAACCTACTTATTGCAACATGGTTGACTTGAATAACATTTTGAATAACATTTCATTACATTTTTCACGCAGATTTTGACACTTTGTTTTACACATACATTTGACGAATCCTTGGCCACTTTCACTGGACTGAGCAATTGCAATTGACAGGAGAGGAATTTCGTGGTCAGGAATATCTTCAATTCTAAGCAAATTCTTAGGGCATAAAGTGAATTGTGATCTCGCATATACTTCTTTTAAAATTTCTTCAAAAGTTGCAAGACGGTAAAAACCGTCCTCTGTCGCGCTCATTAAAACTGCTAATATATTGCGCGAATCACCTCGCCCCTTGTCGACATCAGGAATAGGAACTTGCACAGTATGTTCCCAAAAAAGCAGTGAGATTTTTTTTTTTTTTCCAAATTCATTTTCATTTTCATTTTTTTTTCCATTTCATTCCTTTTATTACCTTTACTAGCATGGCCACAGAAGGTATGAATTTTTTGACGACACTTTTTGCATCACTCTTTTCCTTTAAACACACACAATAGGTATCAGAAATGGAAATCTCTTCGGTAAGCATGTCTTCATCATGTTGGTTTAATCCACTATCGACTATAATCTCATCCATGTTTTTTGAAACAGGCTCTTTTTCTTACATAATCTGGTTAGTTTCACCTTTCTCCACAGTTTGGACGCTTTTTATTACTTTTTCTAGCTGCTCCTCCGTATTTATGTCTTTTAAAACAACTTCGGGTAGAGAAGACGTTGTAAAATCTACTTTAGGTTTGCAACCAAAAAGAGCTTTGTTTTTTGTTCTTTTGATCCTAGAATGATAACCTCTATTTTTCATAAATTGCACAAAACGCAAACCTTCACTCCAACTGTCAGATTTGTTGTCCTGTATCCAAGTACAGAGCATATTTTCGATACTTTGATTAGCTCTTTCGACACTACCCTGGCTTTGTGAATGGTGAGGCTTCCCATGGACGACCTCCAGTGCTGACCAAAACTCCTTCAAGCTAAACACCACATTTTTGGCAAATTCCTTACCATTGTCATACTGTAATATAGATGGCGCTCCAAGCAACGATGATATGTCCACTAGGTTGTAGGCTACTTCTTCAGTTCTTATTGACGTTACAGACTTGAGAATTACAAATTTCGTGAGATGATCTTGGTATACCATAATAAATTTTTATTCTCTGTCTGACTGAACTGAAGGATAATAAGATCTACCTGACAACGGGAATTAAATTCGGAAAAAATCGTAGGTTTCATAAAAAGGCCCTTTTTAATGCCTTTTTGTTTTTTTTTTCTGGTCAAGTTTCACAAAGGTGGATATACAATTCAATATCATGACGAGTAATGATTTTGTATTTGGTTGAAAGGGCTTTCAACATTCTATCATGTCCTCCGTGTCCAATAGCCAAATGAGCTTCCTGAAATACGTGAAATAACTCAGAGTCCGTGACGTAATACTGTATAGTACTGACTCCATCTTTAACAGGATAAATGAGTTTATTTTTGATTACTAGAATCATCACAAGCGATTCAGCAACCAATAGTCCCTGGGTTCCTTCTTAGTAGTCAGTTGGTTTTTGTACATCAAATATTAACTTCTAGTAAGTAGTTTCGGTTAAGAAAAACTGTTTTTTGCAGCATTAACTTGAATTTTGGACAGTTCATCGTCGAATCGTTGTTTCATGTCTATAGACTATGACTCCTTCTCTAACACTACAGCTTGCTCCTCCATTTTCATGCAGCACAGTAAAAAAATTAATTTTTTATTGAACAAATTTAAGTAAAATTACTTTGATACTCCCTAACAAACTGAGAAATTCTGAGCTTGAGGCGCGTTAAAAATCGGATGCCTTGCCATGAGATATATTCGAAACGAATCGAAGATGTATTTCATACTCTGCCGGTTCCTCATTTAGCATTCTATAGAAAATGCCTAGGAAATGTGTGAAATATGAATCGCTGGCTAGTTTTAGGCAGTATATACAATACCTAGGCAATCTATAGAATGCCGAATTTCAAACTTTGCTGGTAACAGATATAATGCGAACATTTATCATTTCGCCTAAGGGAAAAAAATTTCAGAAACATGTTTGTGTTTTTATCAGCACAATAAACAATTTAAGTTGTTTCTGTATAGATAAATATAAACATTAAAACTATTTTTAAAAAATATTTTTTTTTCTTTTTTTACTTTTAATATAAATATTTATGATATTATATTTTAATGAGAAAAAAAGGTCTAATTTTTATGCTTCTTAATTTTAATGAAGAAATATAATAATTGGACATGTTATGATGTTTCTTAATTTTATAGTATTTTGATTATCTTCTACTAATTTATAAAAAGTATAATAAATGTAATGTAAGCTTTAATATTTCTTAGTTGTAGTACAGATGTTTAGTTATTGTTAAATATTTATTTATTTGGATGTTTTAAATTTTATATGTCTACGTAATGTTCTGGATATCACAAAATTAACAAAATAACTAAGTTTTTAAGATAATTTACATTTTCTTTTCTTTTCTTTTCTTTTCTTTTTTAGTATAAACATTATAATTTTTCTAAATCGAATTCGGTAAACTTAAAAAATATCAAAGTATTTATGTATATATGAGTGTGTATTTGTTTTATTTCATTGCATTTTTGATAATTATAATTTTTAATACCTGGTGTTGAAAATTAAAGCAACAACCTTTTTTCCTCATTTTCTTTTTTTGCGCATAACTTTTAAACAAATAAACATATGAACATAATATTTAGATGGCATGTTCGTTATCATATCATTAATCTAATTTTATGTAACTTTAGCACAAATAATAATTTTTAAACTAATAATTATTGAATTTTTCTCAAATGTAAATTCCTTGAAAAAAAAAAAAAATTGAACAATTCTAGCAAAGAAAACTTAATGAAAAATGGTCATGAGGATGCATCACACATACGTAAAGACGCACATGCATCCATGTGTCAGCTAAAAACCGAATTTTTCTTACTTTTTCTTTACTTTTTTATTTCATCTTTTTTTCTTCTTTTTTTCCCATGTGAAAAAAAAAAAAAAAAAAAAAAAAAAAAAAAAGAAGAAGAAGAAGAAGAAGAAATATGAAAAATGAAAAATGTACATACAAACATGAAAATTGAACAAGATATTAAATATAAAATTATTTACTGACATTTTTATTATTCTGGTAATGGTAGTAATTATATTTTTTAAACTAATAATTATATATATATATATTTTTTTTTTTTAAGTCCGTTATAAAAATAAAAATAGAGTGACTTAAAAAAAAAGTTTTTCGAGATTTAATTTAATATTTAAATGTATGTGCGTCTTCACCTATTTGTTATAAATGCTTATGACTATTTTTCATTAGTTTTTCTTTTTTAAAATTGTTGAAGTTTTTCATTTTTTCTAAAAAAAATGGAAAAGAGATCTTTATAAATGTGTAAACTTCCACTAATGTTTTTTAGCCGTAAATATTAATAATAACTATTAATTTCAAATGTTAGCTAGGTTTAATACTTTTACTTTGTCATTTAAAGTCATATTTATACACTTAAAATAAAAATTTAAATGCAGTGCTTTTTGAATAAAGGTATGACACGAAATTCCAAGCTTCATCACACTGTTCAACATGCAGGTTCAAAAATGCGATGCCTTATCGCATTATTTCTCTTCTCTCGCACAGATTATTTTTACACATGAAAAATAACCTCAGTTGCATGATGAGCATTCGTCAGTTTAGTTCAAGAAGAAAATAAAATAATCTGCTCTCACAAAATGTGACCCCTAAAAAAGGTACACAATTGTTATACAAGCACCTTTAATAAAAGTAAATGAGTATTAAATATATAGGGGAAATTGTGAACTGGAAGATTTTCTTAAAGAGGAATGGCCTTTGATTAGAGGACGATTTTTAGAGAGGTTTCACAGTAAATCAAACGTTTAAGTAACTAAACGTTTTTCATTTCTTATAGATTGGAGTGGAAGGCTGATTTTTACCAACTACGTGAAAAAATACCAGAGACTGGAATCGAACCCGGGCCTTCCGCTTAACACATTTATTCTCTAACCAATGAGCTACCCTGGCGGATAACCAGCACGGCATTTCTCATATTATATACGTTGGCGAGATCACCGAGTCTGCATTAGAGCTGCTATATCAAGTGACAAATTTGAACATGGCACAACTCTAATAGGCCACGAAATTTTTATTTAGAAATTTTTATTCATCAACCATGAAAATTCATTTCTGATAGATTAGAATGGAAGACTGATTTTTACCAACTATTTGAAAAATACCACAGCCTGGAATCGAATAATGAATAAAAATTTCTAAATTAAAATTTTGTGGCCTATTGGAGTTGTGCCATGTTCAAATTTCTCGCTTGATATAGCTGCTCTAATGCAGACTCGGTGACCTCGCCAACGTATATTTGTGAGAAATGCCGAGCTGGTGTGGACATTGATCCGCCAGCCGATATGCCATTATTGTTCAAGAATACCATTATGCTCTGCAAAATTTCAAATGGCACTCTATAAGGCATCCTAAAGACAAATGAAAAGGTTTTATAGAGATTTTAATTAAAAGAAAAGTGTCAGACGTTGGTAAAATAAAATTACATTCTACGGCGATCGACTGATTTTAGAGCGAACGTCCGCCATATTTGTTCAATGTCCAGTCTCTCTCTCTCTAGTTATCAGCCAGGGTAACTCAGTGGTTAGAGCATCCGCACGTTAAGCGGAAGACCCGGATTCGATTCCAGGTCCTGTTTTTTTTTCACATAGTTGGTAAAAATCAGCCTTCCACTCCAATCAATCAGAAATGAATTTTCAAGGTTGATAAATAAAAATTTCTGAATTAAACGTTTTTTCGTCAATTTTAGGTTGATTTCTTCAGAAATCAAACCTATTCGAATTTGAAAAGGCGCTAGTAGATCGACATGAATAATAAAACTCGTTTATCTTTAAATAAATCTTTAAATAAGCAAAACTTCTAAATTTTGCTCATTATGTATAAAATTGTCTATTCTGATACTTATTTAAATGATTTTGCTAAGGTTGTTTGTCAGTATTCAGACAAATTTAATATTAATCAAAACAGCGATTTTATGATTAACATTAATTGAAACCATTTTTAATTGAAATTTAAATTGAAGCTTTAAAATAAATCTTTATTATTATTATTATTATTATTATTATTATTATTATTATTATTATTTAAAAAACTATTGAAAAATGAAATGGCTAACTTGTATTCATAAAGAAAATGTGTTAAAAAATGTTCATTAAAAAAAAAAAAAAAAAAAAAAAAAGCAAATGTCTTTTCAACTTTTATAAAAACGTTATAAGCTATTTTAACCCTTTAACAATACTAGAAAAGGTTCAAAACCTCTTAACTAGACCAGTTATTCTGACAGTATTAGTAAGTGTGATTTCACAAATTGTCTATTATTATTATTTTTTTTTTAATTGATGAAAAGCGTTGATAAATAGAAGTCATAAATACTTTCCAATATATTGGAAAATTGTTAAAAACTAGAGGCGTAAGAACTTCCCAGAAAGTGTTAAAGAATAAAAATTAGAACTTGAAACGAGATAATAATACTTTGTTTACTTGGCAGAAAAAATAGCTCTTTTAAAAATGCTTTAATATTTGATATTAAATGCATGCATTAAATAAGCATAAAAAAGATTCCCAGATTCAAGATATCACACGCATTGAATGACAAAATCAGGGAGAATCTTTTAGATCTTGTGTGTATTCTAAAAGTCAAATCTTTCTTCCCAATAAATGCAGACTGGCCACGTCATTTTTCCGGCTGATTAACCCTTTTCACCCGTTTCCCCGACATTGTTATTCTTTTCGGGGTCTGAACTGAGATTTGATTTGTGAGGGGGCCCAGTCTTGATTTTTTTGTAGCCGCACCTAATACGTGTCCGAACCTTATTTCCGATGTCCTGTTACAATGCAGTTGGACTTGTTTTGCCTTTAGATGTCTACAGAAGTTGGATACGTGAAGTGGGTGATTGAAGAGCTCCTAGGGAAGTAAAAGGTTTTAGGGAATATTCTGTTTCGAGAAAGGGAATATTTAAGAGGACTTAGTGGGAAGTTTTGAGGTCTAATTTACTGAATAATTTGACATAAGGAATTATTTTAACTTAATAGAAACAGTTCTTTTCATGTTTTCAAGTCATGAAGGGTTTTTTTTTAATTTTGTCGTTTGTAAGAAAAAACATTAAGTAATATAACTTTTACGACAAAAATTTCGATATCGAGTTTTTCCTTGATTTACATGTTTTAAGGTGTTCTAAATCTAAAAAAGCGCTTTTTAGCAATTGTTCAGTGTGTAAGCGTGTATGTATGAGGAGAATATTCTGACTATTATACCTCCGAAGCTAATAAAGATAGATCGATGAAACTTAAGAATTAAGATTATTCTAGTGTACAGATAATATTTACAATTTTGTGAAATTTGGAAAACCGAAATTTGGATCGTAAATACATATCTCAAAAACGGCTCTAACGATCTTCTTTAAAGTTAAAGTTGCTATATAAACACCCTATTCGATGATCTTTCCTATGTATCACTTGGTTGGTTCAGGATAATTGATAGACGACCTGTATAAATAGGTCGATTGTAGATCTCGCAAGTGCATTCTTTTAAAAACGGGTCTACGAATTTGCTCGCTATTTAAACTCCCTTTTAGATAGCCTTTCGTATATAATTGTTAGTTTCCAGTGAATAGATGAGTTTGCCAAGTTTTGGTGAAAATCAGCAGTGGGACTAAAAGCCAGTATCTCCGGCTCTAACGATTTTCTTCAAATTTTCTACATAAATCCCCTTTTAAATGCTCTGTATCATGTATTATTGCTTACTACAAAAAAACTGACAGGTGTCCTGATTAGTTAATTTAGTTATAAATCTCAGAAATCCGACGTTTTTTTTTTTGTTTTGTTTTTTTTTAACTTACTATATAGACTCTCTTTTATACGTTTACACAATATATATATGAGGTTGCTCTTACATGAAAATTGTTAAGTGTCTGATTTGTTAAGTCAATTTTAAGTTTTATAATCACACTACATCCAAAAAGAGTATACAGAGCAAATAATATGTGTTAGTAGTGAGTAATGGAAATCGTGTGTTATTACGTACTAGATTTTTTTTTTTTTTTCTAAGTTGTAAGTATTCACGTAACTGTTTTCTTTATATGACAAGAAGAAAAAGTTAATTTAATTTATAACTTTGTCTGGGAATTTTCGAATTTAAATTCATCCTTTATTTAATTCAACGCTCAGTTTTTCTGTTTCTAGGGCTTGTAAATGTTTTTTCCTACTTTTAATCATTAGTATAACCTGTAGCTATTTCTTCTAAATTTTAGTCATCATTAATATCTAATGCAAAATACATAATCAATGAATACGATGATAATGTAGTAGATATATTTTAATCGATACCAATAGCTAAGATGTATCTTTCAAAATCTTTTACGATAAAGTTGCTTTACAATTTTAAATATTTAAAAAGTACCTTATAAAACTTTATCTCAAACATTTTTGGACTCGTTTTCCGGGGCTTCTTCAAATATGTCAATTACCGTTTTGACGCTCACAGAGATCTTTGCCTTTTCTTTTCTCTTCTATAGAAACCCTAGATAATCAAGGATCGCTACTCTTCTATTGGGACTCGTAATATAGGGTTTCTACACTCTTCTACAGCATTTCACCCCATCTGGCATCCAGGAAAGCTGAATTATATTTGAAACAGTTAATTTGGTTATTACTTCCCCAGTTTCACGTCGAAATGTTTAAGGATGGTTTTCGCAATTTGCTAATCTTTCCGGGCTATTGAATTTTAAGGATTTTTTTTTCTTCCTATTTGTATCGTTGACTAAACTCAAATAACTTTTCCTATTAAGAATATATCTATCTATCTATATCTATATATCCGTATTTGGAACTGGTTTGCCTTAATCTGTGCCATGGCTTTCTTTCTGAAGTTATAGTTATGTGTCCTATTTTTCTGAGCGTGTTGCGGCTTTCCCTTTAAAAATAGTCTGAAAATCAACTCTAATATTTATATAAGTGGTTTGCATATTATGGAAATAAAATGACTCTAAAATAAACATACTTTCAAAAAGAGAACACATACAATGTATATCAGCGAATCTGAAGCCATCGGGCACTCATTTCTCGATATGATGTGATAGATAACACTAAATGGGACGGGAACCGAGCACATCGAAAAAAATACATTATTAAAAATTCTGATTACTTTACTAAAAAAAAAAAGTTCATAATGACATAATAAAAAATAAATTACGCATCTACACTGGTATAATACCACCGGTCTAGGATTGTATATAATAGGATTGTATATAATAATAGGATTGTATCAGTACTGAACAATGCATTTAATAAGAGTAAGGGTGCGATGAAAATTATGATTGAAAATCGAAATAGTGTTAATTTTTTTTAATCAATAGGTTAATCGTTATTCAACGGAAGCTGCATTTAACAAATTGGTCAAAAAATAGAAATAACTTTAATTTTTATACACATTGAGGATCAAAATTATTTACCTCAGAAGTTTTCCTAATATACACCTGAGAAAAATGGATCTAAATACTGCTATTTAATGAAGATGAATGAAAATATGATACATTCATTATGCACTCGTGTCTACAGTTTTTCACATGACGAAGTGTCGTGCTCGACCCAAAATAATCCGCATTTTTGTAATATATGATTTTAACTTACAAAGTTTTCATTAATTTATAAATTCATCCTAAACATATGCGGAAAAAAAATGTATCGCTTATAAATGAAAAGATTTCTCATTTGGAAGATTTCTCTAGATCTTTTTCCCTTTTGACCGACGGCTTTGCATCTAAAAAATCCCTACACATTTTTCTATTTTTTTACAGATGACCAATCAGCTTCCAACGTTCCACTTCTCTCCATCCTTGTCTGCTCCTTCTTAATGAAGAGCATCCTCTTCCTATGGAGCACAGGGACCGTCCAAAAAATGAACAATAAAATAAAGAATTCATTTTTCATTCATGTCCACAAGAACAGGAGGGGTTACAAGCGCTGATACAAAAGGACACAAGACTGACATGTTGTTGGGTTTATTTATTTATTCTTTTTTTTTTTTTTTTTTTTTTTTTTCGTTTCTGAAAACTTTAGAGAAAGGTTGGGGGACAAAGATGACTTCCAAGAGGTAGTACAATCACGTGATGAAATTGTTAGAGATGGCTGTTGTTTTCGAATAGGAATTAAAGAGATAGAGAGAAAGAGTTCTTTAAAATAAAATATTTTGTTGGGGAATAATTTTTTTTTATATAAACCCTTATGAGACTTTCTGAACTTAAGCTAGTTTTCAATTAGAATTAAAACTTTTTATTAAATTAATTAAATTAGAAAATAATTGCGCTAAACAAAAGTTTATTTTCAGAATTTTTGGTCAACAACACTGGCTTCTTCCCTTTTTGATCTGAAATACATCCCTACCAACTAATAAACAAATAAAAAAAAGAAAAAGGAAAAATGCTAGAGTAACCCCACTTGATTTTCTTAATATTTAGTAATTACCAGGCGTTCAAATAAATCTGAATTAGTAAATATAAAGCAGTAATCAGTATTGCCAGCTTTGAGGGCTTTTTCGTTCAATATCTACCACTTAAATTTTAATTGTAATATAGTTGCCTAAACAATTCGATGATTAGTCGTCAATTATGTATATCAAATGTCCCTTTATAAAATTATTGGTGACTATTCAATAAAAAAGTCCCCCAAGTCTGGCAACGTCTCTATAAAGGAATTTTAGCAGCAGCGATGAATATATAGCAGTGAATTTAACTTCCTGAAATAAACAAAAATGAAAAGTTAACTAAGATATTTAAGTTTTTTGCCAAATTCATATGTTTCTACAATGAACCGATGTGTATCCGAATTCCTTTGTGCGCCCATGTTGCAACAAAATTCTAAAACATATATTAGTTTTCTTCTCTTTTAAGAAATTTAATACACTTCGCGTAATCATCCGCTATAGGATATAATATGTTTCAATTTTTCATGTCTCCCTGTAAAAGAATTATAAGTAGTACGCACATCATTTCCCATAACGATCATACTTAAGCAAAACAATGCATCATATTATACACCAGTTTTTTGTATAAACAATTCAACATTACTAAAACGTACTTCAAATAATTTGAGTCACAAACCATAATGTACAGGAATTCTGCTTTGAATGTTGGTGAAAGAACTTTAAATCTTGCACTCAGGAAACTGTATATCTACTGAGACAGTAACCTACAACATGCCAACAAATGTTTATCTCTAAAAGACATTTAGATGCTATCGCACTCTAAATAATTTGATTTCATAGACTTTAATGAATAAATATTACTTTTTGTGTTCATGGTAATAAATTATTATAAGTACTGCACTCATAAAATCTATACATTACATAAAAAAACACAGTGGTGGCTTATAATAATACAACCAAATTTGAGCTCATTCGAATAAAACATTTAGATGCTATCATGTTCAATCACAGACATAACACATTACTATAAAAAGAGCAAATATGAATTCAGAAAACTTCAAAATGAATAGATATACCAAAATTTCATAATCGAATATTTTTCATGATTGCAATGTTTTTCTCACTGTAAGTACGGAAATAAAGAAAAGTGCACGATTACTTTAACCCTTTATATCCCAAATTGCCTTATTTTTGGAAAAAATAACTTGAAACTTTTTTATTATATTTCTTTATGCATGAGAAACATCTCATGTTAAATTTAGCTTAAACTATAGCTTAACTATAGGGAAAGCTTAAGGGCCTTCTTCACTCACCGCCGCCGGAAGACGAAGCTAATGTTATTCAATGGGAAATTTCTCTTTACAAATTACTTATTAACTAATACATATTTTTAATTCTGTTTTCACATTCTGAATATTCCCAGTTGTTAAATTGACGGACCTTTTCTAAAAAATTATTATTATTATTATTTATTTTTTATTTTGAAGTTGCAAAATACGAATTTTCAACGTGTGAATTTTTTTTCATTTTGGAATTTCAAAATAAAATATTAAAAATTAAAAAATACATTTTTAAAAAAGGTCCGTCAGTTTAAAAGTTGGAAATTTTTTGAATGGGAAAACAGAATTTAAAAATATGTATTAGTTAATAAGTTATTTATAATAGCAGGAGACTTGGCGTTGGAATATTAAAACAGGAATAAACTACTACGTCAGAAACGCCAAAGAAAAATTATTGAGGTGCATACAGCTGTTTCGGTAGCCTAAAGCGTACCGTCATCAGTGCAAAAAAAGAATACTGAATCTGGAGAAGTACTCGTATATATAGGAGAGGGACCGGATTTAGTTCAACCAATAGGATTACGGAAGAGGTGGGGAGTGTGGCCAATAGGAATTAAGGAATGTGTAGCTGTGTAAACAGTAGAAAATTTAAGGAAATGTGGACTGAATGTAAAATTTCCAACAATCAGACAAATAGGGAACAGCGAAATCACAATTTACAAGGTTTTTAAAATTTTTGTAAATATGAAAAGCTTCAAAGAAATCGAGTTCATGAATGGATTTAGGTCTGCAAATTATTTTAGCTGAATTAAATTTAAAATTATGATTTTCCTCCCAGCAATGTTTAGAAATAGCCGATTTATTGGTTTCTTGTTTGCGGACGTAATTCATATGTTCTTTTAGACGAAATTTAAGACTGCGTTTAGTTTGGCCAATATATGATAAACCACACTGACAGGATATACTATAAATGCCCCAAGAATTATGCATATCAATAGGATCTTTTAACTGAGAAAAGGTGAGTTTATTGGAAGGCGAAAATATTATTTTAAAATCATATTGTTTGAGAATTTTAGCTATAGTTTGACTGGTTTTAGAAAAATAGGGTATGACAATACTGATATTAGATGTGACTGATTTAGTAGACGAAATACGAGGGAGTTGTAATTTTTGGATAGCTTTGTCTATAATGGAAGGGTCATAACCTCTGTCAATTGCGATGGCTTTCAGGTATTTAATTTCAGATTTCAATAAAATAGGATTTGAACAAATATTAAGGGCACGGTTTACAAAAGTATAGAAAGCAGCCATTTTTTGGTTAGGTGGGTGACATGAACGCGCATGGGGAGGAAGGGAGACTGCAAAATTTTTACGATAGACAGTGGTTGAAAATCCATTTACAGTGCGAGAGACGAGGGTGTCAAGAAATGGAAGGGAGCCATTATTTTCTATTTCATATGTAAACTGGATATTACTGTCAATTGAATTTAAGGTTTCTAAGACATGGTCAATATTGTGAAGAGATATGTCAATAAGCGTGAAGGTGTCGTCAACATAACGGGTCCAAAAAGGAAAAGATATTTTCTTAAAAAGCTTGCTTTCGACAGACATTTACATGCTCAGACATTTACATGCACTATTTCGAAAGCAAGCTTTTTAAGAAAATATCTTTTCCTTTTTGGACCCGTTATGTTGACGACACCTTCACGCTTATTGACATATCTCTTCACAATATTGACCATGTCTTAGAAACCTTAAATTCAATTGACAGTAATATCCAGTTTACATATGAAATAGAAAATAATGGCTCCCTTCCATTTCTTGACACCCTCGTCTCTCGCACTGTAAATGGATTTTCAACCACTGTCTATCGTAAAAAATTTTGCAGTCTCCCTTCCTCCCCATGCGCGTTCATGTCACCCACCTAACCAAAAAATGGCTGCTTTCTATACTTTTGTAAACCGTGCCCTTAATATTTGTTCAAATCCTATTTTATTGAAATCTGAAATTAAATACCTGAAAGCCATCGCAATTGACAGAGGTTATGACCCTTCCATTATAGACAAAGCTATCCAAAAATTACAACTCCCTCGTATTTCGTCTACTAAATCAGTCACATCTAATATCAGTATTGTCATACCCTATTTTTCTAAAACCAGTCAAACTATAGCTAAAATTCTCAAACAATATGATTTTAAAATAATATTTTCGCCTTCCAATAAACTCACCTTTTCTCAGTTAAAAGATCCTATTGATATGCATAATTCTTGGGGCATTTATAGTATATCCTGTCAGTGTGGTTTATCATATATTGGCCAAACTAAACGCAGTCTTAAATTTCGTCTAAAAGAACATATGAATTACGTCCGCAAACAAGAAACCAATAAATCGGCTATTTCTAAACATTGCTGGGAGGAAAATCATAATTTTAAATTTAATTCAGCTAAAATAATTTGCAGACCTAAATCCATTCATGAACTCGATTTCTTTAAAGCTTTTCATATTTACAAAAATTTTAAAAACCTTGTAAATTGTGATTTCGCTGTTCCCTATTTGTCTGATTGTTGGAAATTTTACATTCAGTCCACATTTCCTTAATTTTTCTACTGTTTACACAGCTACACATTCCTTAATTCCTATTGGCCACACTCCCCACCTCTTCCGTAATCCTATTGGTTGAACTAAATCCGGTCCCTCTCCTATATATACGAGTACTTCTCCAGATTCAGTATTCTTTTTTTGCACTGATGACGGTACGCTTTAGGCTACCGAAACAGCTGTATGCACCTCAATAATTTTTCTTTGGCGTTTCTGACGTAGTAGTTTATTCCTGTTTTAATAATAAGTTATTTGTAAAGAAAATTTCACATAGGATAACATTGGCTCGGGCATCCGGCGACGGTGAGTGAAGAGAGCCGTTAAACTATACGGATTTTGAAGTCCCAATGAAATCCTGTAGTAAATTTAGGCTATATTCAGGAATTTTTTTTATGGGACTTTAAAGTCCCGGTGGGATACAAAGAGTTAAAATTATTTTAATTTTAGATTTTATAAACAAACAAACAAAAAAAAAAAAGCACATTTATGTATGTTATTATGTATGTATAAATACTTATGTTAATTACATATTCTCTACGAGATTTGACAAGTATATATTGCTTATTAGTATTAAAATTAAATTAAGAATTTTGTTGTTATTGGAATTATAGTCATTTAATTACATTTAATTTTATTTTTTATTTCTTTATTTGTTTTTATTTATTTATTTATTCACTATTTATCATTATTATTTTTTAAATTGGTACAAGAGTATTGCATAATGTAATTCTTAAAATGCTATATGAAAATTCTATTAAAAATTATAAAAGTTCTAAATTATCCGAATTATATAATACTGGCATGCATTACCTACGTTATATTAGAATGCTAAAACTGCATCATAAACGTTCTAAAGAATCATATGTAACGATGTTTTTATCATTCCATTCAGCTTTGCCAATAGTCCGTTCAACCATAGTCCGTTGAGCTATCTATTAACTTTTAACCTGAATTTTCAAAATATAGTTAGATGTACATCATTATACGAGAAGGATACCGTGAAGTTTTAATGATTGCTAAACATGACTGAGATAAAAACTTAATTTTCATTTGTTAATATTATGACCTCTTTAATATAGTTACCATCAACAGTTGTACATTTTTGCCAGCGTTTCTTACATTTTCAGATGCCGTCATTGTAAAATTCAGCAGAGCGTCAGAAAAAAAAAAAAAAAAAAAAGTTACTTTACTCTACGGCTTTATGCAACAATGCAACCAAATAAATCAACATTAATAGCTGTAATTAACAACATTGTGTACATAAGGCTAAATTAATATCTATATTAATAAAATCAGAGTTTTGTCTGTAAATTTGTCGGAATCGAAAAATTTTGCGATATCTTCACGTTTTACACCCCATGAAAGCCGAACATGACTTCAGAAAATTTTGCCTGTGTGTGTGTGTGTGTGTCTGTGTGTGTGTCATCGTGTCCGAATGTCGCTTTTTTTGTCCGGGCATCACTCGAGAACGGCTGGACGGAATTCAACGACGCTTGGCAGGAGTTTAGGTCTTCACCCAACTTAAAATTATATCTATCAACTTTTCAGAAATTCCCCCCCGTTCCCCCCCTAGGGGGTAAAAGACTAAAACACGTTTGTCCGGACATCACTCGAGAACGGCTGGACGGAATTCAACGGCGCTTGGCAGAAACTTAGGTCTTCATCCAACTTGAAATTATATCTATAGAAATTTTCAAAATTATGATTAGTGTTTAAATTGTGTGTAAAAAACGCCTGCGCATGCGCCATAAATATTTTTTCACTAAAATGCTTTGAATGAAAAAATAAAATATAAAAATAAATTTTTAAGTTAAAGACTTTTGTATTCGCGTGATTTTCACTACAAATTATGAAAAGATTGAAATGAAGTGTTGCCATCTACCTTTCATACTTTAGTTAATTTTATAAAATCTAATTGTCGTATCGAAAAACTGTTTACACTCCAGGATTCAGAAAAATCACCTCTTTCATTTGGTACTGAATTTGTAATGATAGGTCTGATATTTCTAATTTATTTTTCCCTTTATCCGTTTTTCCGTTGCCACTTAAATTTCATACTTTAGTTATTTTTTAAAAATCTAATTGTCGCATCGATAAACTGTTTGAACCCCTGGATTCAGCAAAATCGCCCCTTTCATTCGGTATCAAATTTATAAATATAGGTCTGATATTTCTAATTTATTTTACCCTTTTTCCGTTTTCAACCGAGATTCGATATGGAACAGCTTTAGTATTGGATCCCTTTGGCAAAATTTGAAATTAGGCACCGAAGTAGCACGCACGTTTCTCGCCAAGATCTTTAATTGCACAATTGAGATAGCCAATTCAGTTCATCGCAAAAATGGCTTAAAATATGTAAAGTCACCAAAGGGTTCCGATACTTAAGCTGCGCTTTTTGTATTTATTTATTTATAATACTGTCTATGAAAGACTTCTGTGGTCACGAAATTTGGTGTGTAAATTGTTTGTATGGAACCGGCACTTATTGTAACTGCATTTCACGAAATTCGAAATCCCCCCCCCCTCCCTCTCGGAGTCGGAGGGCAATAAACATTGTAAAAACATGTTTTTCCGTTTGAATTCGCTTTGAATTATCTTAGAATGGCGAATTTTGGTGTGTGGATATTGATTAAGTGTACGCATTATGTACATTAGTGGGATTTTGCAAAACTTCGAACTCACCCGCTGAGGGTGGGGAAGTAAGAAGTGGGTAAGTTGTGCCGAAGACAGTGGAGACCCAGACTCCTAACACTGGGAGCGAGAAAACCTCTACCAATCACAGCGAGAACTTAGGTTATTTAATAAAGACATGACATTTTGACAAATCATTTAAGTTTAACGTTCAGCGAAGCGGGCAAAGCCTGCTAGTATATATATATATATATATATATCATAATACTATTTTGGTTACTTCTTAGTAATAATTAAAAGCTTACGGTACCCTTTCGTGTTTTTGTACGTAACTTCACTCCATAGCTTCCTTAAAACAAACAAATCTACATTAATAACTATAATTTATAGCATTGTGTACATAAGGCTAAATTAATATAAAAAAATAAATTTCTTAGGACAATGTCGCTTACTTTTAGTAATTTACTAGCTGTTACCCGCGACTTCGTTCACGTGGAAATTTTGATGTGTATGTGTGGGAACTGACGGTTTGATCATAATATGTAATGAAATGAAACCTTATCATTGTGGTGCTGTGCAAAACAGAGTCTGATAAAGTACACTAAAAAAATTTGTAACTCATTGAAAGCCAAAATAAAATGCCAAAATAAATAAATAAAAAGTTATCGCCAACATGGCGATAAAAATTTAAAATTCGTCCATAGGGATTCTGTACTAAAACAGTACTGCGTTGTGGAAGTATAAAAACTGGGTCGTCAATTATGAATTTTATTTCGAAATCTTTCTTTGTATGATTTTAGTTCACTATTGCACAATATTATTCTGGTTCTAATAATAATTTGGTGACTGGTTAATTAAAATTTTAACTATGTGGTGAAATTCATATAATATTTATGAGTTTCAAATTTTTATTTTTTTTTTTTTTTTTTTTTTTTTTTTACAAATAAATGATTTTTTTTTTTTTTTTTCATTTCCCGGCGAATTGTTGAATAATATTTTTAGTTCTTAAACAATTTTGGACGGCTTTGCCCGCTTCGCTGGCAAACTCTTTTCTATATGCTTTATGGGAAAAAAAAAAAAAACTAAAATCGGTCAAAAGCTTGCTTTGGGTTCCCGCTGCCTTAGGCAGAGACTTGTTCATCCTTGCAATCTCCGGTGCCTTTCCCTATTGCCTGCGACAATGCCTTACCCGTGGGCTTCCATTTGGTTGCTTATAACAGTTTCGATACGGACAGTATCGAAAATTTTGAAGTAGCTCTTTTATATCTGAATCCCAGTTACATATGAACAACATTATATGTGATGTACATAATATTTGCTCTCAAGTTATTTCCTATATTTATTTGATTTAATCAATCAACCATAGAATGACAGCAATTTCAAGCCATATATAATATTACAATATGCTATGATCGGCAACTTCTATCGCATGAGACAATTATTATTTTGTGGTTATATATACTTCATGCTTAGTTAATAGTAGTTGGTATATAGAAAAATAAATAAATTAGTATGTAAACTTGATCATGGTACAGCCTTAATGCCCTTGGCGACTTTTAAATTTTTGTTGCCGCTTTAGACCAAAATATAATTTATGCGATTATTGTTCCTATACGCAAGCGAAGTGTGACGTCACTGACCGTCCGTGGATGCAAGAAAATGATTTCCTATGTCAATCGCTCATTGGATTTTTTGTAAAAAATGATTAAAAATCGAAGAAAATTATTTCCCGATTTTAATCCCCATATTTGGGTACACATATGTATTAGTTATCATGTGCATGTGTTAGATTGAGTTATTTTGCTGTCAAATTGACAAAATTTTAATTTTAAATTTCAAAACTCTGTCGTTCTTGGCGCTTATTGTATTTGGTGATCAAAAACGTAATACGAAAATGCCAGATGTATATTTTCGTAATATGCATTGTACGAAATATTGTTTCATATTATTCATTACTGTCTTAAAATAAGTTGTTAAAATAACCATGATTTTTGAAAGGAATTAAATTATGTTCGCCAAATAATTTGGCGATATTTTATTTTTCTACCAAGGATGACCGATATCAAATCTATTCAGCTACAACATATTAGTATCTTATATCAGATACTTTATTTAGACATTTGAAAACAAATTTGACTTCAAATTATGATAGAATATTTATCATTTCCCTTTTAATCAGTATATTAGTTGGATATTTATTGTGTTAATACAATCCTTTGAAATTAAATGTTTGTGTTTTCAATCGAATATGGAAGTTTGCCATTTTTTTTTCTAGAGTTTTGAAATTAAAAATTCAAATTTTGTCAATTTTACAACAAAAATAACTTAATCTATTGCATGGACATGATAACTAATACATATCTATACCTAAATATGAGGATTAAAATCGGGAAATATTTTTCCTCGATTTTTAATAATTTTTTACAAAAAATCCAATGGGCGTTTAACATAGGAAATATTTTTCTTGCATCCACGAACGGCCAGTGACGTCATCACTTCGCTTGCGTATTTCTTTCTATCTTTTCCTTGGCGAAAAATGTCCGATCTACTTCATAGAATATTTATCATTTCTCTTTTAATCAGTATATTAGTTGGATATTTATTGTGTTAATATCATCCTTTGAAATTAAATGTTTGTGTTTTCAATCGAATATGGAAGTTTGCCATTTTTTTTTTCTAGAGTTTTGAAATTAAAAATTCAAATTTTGTCAATTTTACAACAAAAATAACTTAATCTAATGCATGAACATGATAACTAATACATATCTATACCTAAATATGCGGATTAAAATCGGGAAATATTTTTCCTCGATTTTTAATAAAATTTTACAAAAAATCCAATGGGCGATTGGATTTAACATAGGAAATACTTTTCTTGCATCCACGAACGGCCAGTGACGTCATCACTTCGCTTGCGTATTTCTTTCTATCTTTTCCTTGGCGAAAAATGTCCGATCTACTTCAGCATCAAAATTATAAAAAATTGTCAAGAATTATCAATAAGAAAATACCTTTACCATAATGCTGAATTAACTATTATGCCAAGCGTGTTTCATCTGCCATACTAAAAAAAAAAAAGAAAAAAAAAAAAAAAAATCTGAAGTTGAGGTATATAAAAAAAATGCTGTGAAATAAAATTCAGAAGAAATATGTTAGATTTGTAATATAACTATTTTATTTTAAAATTATAATGTGTCATTTTCTCATCGACCAATTTAACATTTAGTAATTTCTTATTTTTCGCATGAAAGCATATTTCATTTTATGCTGAAAACAATAAATAAATATATCTCGTAAACTTTTTTTGGCAACAATTAAAAATTTAAATGGCTTATATTAAGTCAATATAAGTCAATAAGTTTATTATTTTCATATTTTAATTAATTTTAAAGATTTTTTCAATTTTTTTTTTTTCCTAAACCATCCCTGACCTATAAGGGAAAAAACAAAAAAGAATGATCGAAATCGGTCAAGCCGTTTACGATTTTATAAATAACATACAGACAAACATTCATTTATATATATATAGATGTGCATAAGAATAAATCAATATAAAGAATAAATTTTATTCGAATAACCGGTTATTTCTTAGGAATAATCAACAATTTACAATAGTCTTACGTATGATTTCGGGTAGTTTTGCAAAACTTTCACCCTATTACTTATATAGGATTTACGAATCAACAAATATTTCTACTAACATGATGTGTTCTCTAATTCATCTTAATCACTTTTTCGCATCACCGCCAACAATATCGCCAACTGGCAACCCCGATCCCTTTGCGTTTAATCTCGCAACACATAAATCGTGTCACCTATAGTATTTTCGGAGACAGAGACGATGCTTCCATTATATGAAGCTGACCCTCATCTATCAAGGCAACAGATAGGGCGCCTAATAGGCCGCCCGAGCCCTATCGCTCCCCAAGCTCGTTTGAGTAGGACACTGTGTACTATGTAGGGATTGAATTGCCTAGTTTTCTTCTTTTTAACGCTACGCTCTTGTATCATTTATATTGCGAACTAAAGTTAATAATGTATTATCCTAAAGTACAGTCAGGATAAAGAACTTAAATGGCATCATAAGTTAAGGAATTTTAAAGTTTTTTTTATTTGTAACACGTCTTACGTCAATCAAGATATATTACACTCGGCAGCAAAATTATTCGAGAGCTAGCAATAATTCTTATGTAAAAAAAAAAAAAAAATTACACTTAATACTACTTTGTTAAATAAATCCTTGTCGAGTCATGCTATTAGTCAGTCTAAGAACAGGATTCGACAAGGATTTATTTAACAAAACAGTAGTAAGCGTACATTTTTTACATAGGAATTATTGCTAGCGCTCGAATAATTTTGCTGCCGACTGTACATGATAAAGTAAATTTATGCTAAGTTTTGGTAGCCATCTGACATCACATTTCCACACTATTATGCAATGCACATTGAAAGAAATGTCCTAAAATCCAAAAGTAAAAAATACATTTTTTTTTTTTTTTTTACTTTTAAATTTTGCATTTTTAATGATTTTTCTATCTTGTTATTATTATTTTTTTTTTCTCAATAAATGAATAAAACAACTTTATTTATTTATTTTATTTTTTATTTTTTATTTATTTATTTTATTTATTTATTTATTTATTTATTATTATTATTATTATTATTATTATTTTTTTTTTTTTTTTGGGGGGGGGGGGGGACTTTTCTATGCTTTTTTTAACGGGAAAATATGCTTTCCGTGCTTAAACTATATACATAATGAATGCATTAACTGAAGTTTTCTGCCTGGATGTTTATAAAACTTTATCATACATAGTATTTCAAGACATAAGAAATATCAACTGACCTACAGTCGGTAACAAAAGTGTCCGAACAGTAGCAAAAATTCCTATATAAAAAATGTACACTTCATACAGTTTTGTTAAATAAATCCTTGTCGAATCCTGTTCTTAGTCATTGTAAGAACAGGATTCAATAAGGATTTATTTAACAAAACAGTATCAAGTGTGCTTTTTTTACGTAGGAATTTTTGCTAGTGTTCGGACACTTTTGTTACCGACTGTATAGTTATTTCAAAATGCAAATCTCTGTCCTAAATATCAAGAAAAACATAATTAAAGAGACAGACACTCACTCACAGTATTTTTTTTTTTTTGTACGAACTACAGATTGATCGTGCGAAAATAGGTACTTCTATTAAAAAAAGAAGAAGAATTCTACAATATGTTTTATCACCAGTTTTTAAGCCTCAAAGCGAACTAAAAGTAAACAAGAACGAAAAATCATGCAGTACGCATTGATTATTAACACTTTCCAACTGCATATATTGTTGTATGACAAACTTTCGATATTCTTCGCATATCTTACACACAGCAGAGCGACAGAAAAGGCTTTTCAGTCCTTCTGTCTGTCTGCTAATTATTTTATTGTTTGTATTAATGTTTTGTTGTATTTTATAATTGCTTGCAAGTTTTTAAACGAGTACAGTGCAAGGCGGAGCGGGATGTTGGTTCATCGTTCATGCGCATCACTTATGCATCTCTGCTCCGAAATAATGTTAACCAGAAGGCCATGAGAGCCCATGTACAACTGACGTGGGTAAAGAACTTTGAAATTTAATGAAGCTCACAATTAATAATTTTATGTACAATCTATTATGCATGTAACATTAATTCCTTATAAATATATGCATATTTAATGTATGTAATCGCACAAATTAAAAAGTTAAAAGACAACGAAGATGGTCCGTCTAAATCAATTCACATAGTGAAGATACAGAACTATTTTTTGAACCATCGAAAATGAATCGACAGAAAACAGGGAAAATTTGAAATATTCTGATGTGAAGTCGAATCTGACAGATCTGGCTCGGTTTTCAATCAATCGAGTAAACCAATTATAGAAAATCCGGTAATCCATCCCCAAGGTTTATGAAATACGGTTGCCCGGTCGCCAGTGGCGACCAATATATTTTAACTAGCGACTAACTTTTCAACTTTAAGGAATCTCAAAAGCTTTTTTTTTTTAATACTTTGGTGAAAAATTTGGTCCCAGAATCGGGCTTCTATTCCGTTCTCGATGCAGTCTAACTCTCGCCATTTTGATTCTCGCTTGTCTCACTACGTTTCCAGACGCTGTGTACTGTGTTGAATCAGTACAGCATTAGATGGTTTACACCACTTTTCTACGTGCATGTTTCACAACTCTGTATTAAATTAGTGCACAGTTTTAGGTAATTAGTTTACACCGCTCCTGTTTGCGTGTGCTTAGCGACCTAGTGCTGAATCGTTGTGCCGGTTTAATGATGTATCAATACCGATGGTGTATCTGTTTAGTGAAAATAAAAACCAGTTTCATGATGCTAAACAGGCGTTTCCTGATTACCATTGTAGCCTAGTAATTATTTGTTTTTTGTGCACAGAATTTTAATTTCTATATATTTCACTATTAAAGCTCTTTTGATCCTGCACATTGCACTTACTATTGTAAATAAAGCTGTTTTACTTGAAATAGGAAGCATTTGCACACCATTTTAATGATGAAACATTACACTCACTTTTCTAACAAACTATGCACTAAATGACTTTGCTGCTGCGGTCATTACAGCCACGAAAGTCATTCATCAAGAGCGTGAACACGGGAGCAGCTATCTCAGTCTTTCTAGACGACTGGCTTAGCAATACACCACTTGCAACGCATCGAGCAGTATTATGATGTAATCTGTTCATCTGCAAGTTGTAGTAGCCCAAGGTTATTTCATAGTAAAGATATCCGTTTTCTGTTATGAAAATATATTAATATAGTCATAAAATCGCATTCATTTCGTCACACTCACACATATACATATAGGAATATTTATAGAGGATATCATTTGCTACTTGGTGTCCAATATCTATTTTCTCAACCGTTAGTCGTACAACTGTACACTGAATTGCACAATAATAACAATAATATAAATAATAATAACACTTTAAAATCTATTATTTCAAAAACTGTTACGTCAATAAAAGCATTCCTTTAAAAACTATATGTTCTCTGGTTTCTCAATCCAATATTCTATATTTAGTAAATGTTTCTTCATGCAATAATGTGTCGAAGAAATTAAAAATATTCTACAGTTGTATACTTCCCCAAAGACCCTACAGAAAGTTTTTAAATGTTGAATGACTTTTTAGGTATGTTATTTTTACAAAAAGGAAAAAAAACATAGTGTGCATTTGTTGTATTAGACTACTTTAAATGTTTCATAATAGGAAATAAACTATTATGAAATCTAAAAGTTTACAAATACTTCAAAGAGTCAAAAATAGGACGCGGGTTCAAAATAAGATTCTATTTAGGATACAGGATTACTTTTAAAAAATCAGAGGCAAATATTTAGCATCAATTTGATTAGTATTTCTAGCAATGTACGTTACATTGGTACATTGGTCTCTCACTGTGGGTCCCTAACTGCGTGGTTATAGAGATTTTTGTTCCTACAGGAGAAAAAATTTGCCTACGGTCCTGCAAGGGCAGAAAACCGTAGTTTAATTCATTAATAGAAGATATATAGAAAATTGTACTTAAGATTGTTTTAGGAAAGCTTAAAAAGAATAAATCAATAAAATAAAGAAATATATAATAATAATAATAATAATTATAATAATAATTACATTTAGACAAATTACATTTCATTAACAGAGAAAAGTAAGTCAACGGATGAAGTGTTAAAATTTATATTTAATAAATCAGCAGGATACGCCCGCTTCGCTGGTCACTATTTTAAAATGAATCACTATAATTAATAAATTCTCAAAATTGCATTAATTTCTATCATGTGAAGAAAAAAAAAATCTGATCGGGAAAAATGTTGCACCGTGTCCCCACTGCCTTCGGCAGCGCAAGCCATTGTGCGCGGCGCGCGCGCATTTATGTTCGACACTTTGAATGAATCACTATAAAATTCTGATCGGGAAAAATGTCGCACCGAGTCCCCACTGCCTTCGGCAGCGCAGGCTATTGTGCGCTGCGCGCGCACAATTATGTTCGACACTCTTAATGAATCCCTATATTACCGTAAGGGAAAAACACAAATATAAAATTAGGGGCTGAGTTTTTAAAATTCCAGAAATTGGTTTTTAGATATTTGTATTAGCTATATTTTAGGGCAAAAATTTCCCGTATATCTGCTGTTTGAGATATATAGGATTATGTGAAATCACGTTTTGTGCATGTGAAATCACGTTTTTCCCCCCTTCCCTCCCTTGAGGACCGAATTTCGAAAGTTAAGAAATAAGTTTTTAGATATTTGTGTTAGCTATATTTTAAAGCAAACATTTTACGGATATCTGTTTTTCTGTTTGAGATATGAATGATTTTGTGAACTCACGTTTTGCCCTTCCTCCTCCTCCCTCCTCCTTTGGGGGCGAATTTTGTAAAATCGCTTCTTAGTGGATGTTTACGTAATAGAAAGAATATTGTCACAAAAGTTTGTGCTTCTTGGTCCAGGGGTTTGGGCTGGGCGATGATGAATCACTCACTCACTCAGGACAAACGATTATATACGTATAGATGAGTAATGTTCGTTTAAGGTATTATACATATGTTTTAGCTTATTATAATTATCTGGATTTAATAATATTGTTTGTAAGTTTTGCTTTATCGTTTTATTACTATTAAATTTAAAATTGTTTTTAATTAATGGATATTTTTTGAATATATAATGAGAAGGGCTACCTAATTTTTTACATCTATAAAGTGCGTTTGGTAGTTTATTGATTTTAAAGAGGAAAGTAGAAAAACTAAAATGCCTTGAGATAAAATATAAAGATATTTTATTAACATATAATATTATAAATATCTTTATAAATATAAAGATATTTTACTTGGGCATATGAAATTGGGATTAGCTGTTTTAAGAACTGCGTACATATCTCTATACCTTTATGGGAATGTTACCACTCTCGTTGCCAATCACTAAGAATTTTAGCTTTTATAGTTGATTTAATAAATGAGATAAGGAAAGGGGAGGAAGAGAGATCTCATGATTATATGAATTATTTATTAATACTTCTTTCGCTAGTTCATCCGCTGTTTCGTTGCCAATGGGACCTACATGTGCTCTTGTCCATGGAAGTTGTATTAATGAGAAATCTTTTTTAAGTATTAAATTATATAATTCTAAAAGGATATTGTATTTAGGAAATGGATATTTTACATTACACATGTACATTACAATAAATGTACATTACAATAAGCAATATTAAAGTTATAAATGTTTATCTAACACTTTAAAAGGAAAAAGGAAAGAAAAATTAAATTAAATCAAAAAATAACACGCCAATTTTTAATATTCATTTAATTTCTTAAACGTTGCCTTAAATGTTAATTTTTCTCTTCTTCATTAAATCGATCAATTATGATTTCCCTATATTTAATATAGTAGACATGGGAGGAGTAGGGAGAGGGGGGGGTGTAACACAAAAATTTTGCCAGTATATTTCTTACTAAATTTTTCTGAAATTAAGTACTGAAAATGAAGGGGCAGGGGGGTTGATTGGAAATATATTTTTACAACTATTAATTGAGGAACTAGCGGCTTGGTACTATATTATTGGGAATCTTGTATATATGTATATGTATATAAATATAAATATAAATATATAAGATTGTATATATATATAAGCTGACACATTCGTTCTTTTCGTAATCCTACAACGAGTAATAATTAGGCGTATGATTTGACGAACGACGCAGGTTCGATAAGTTCGTCATGTTGAAGAGCATTATTATATCTGTGATATTACGCGCAGTACGACTACTAGAGAAACGAATGTGCCAGCTTATTGATTCTTCATGTTTATTTTCCTGTGAAAAAGGGATAACTTTCTCAAAAACATATTACAACAGTGAATATAAAATAAATAGCTAAATGTGAAAAAAAAAAAAAAAAAAAAAAAAAAAAAAAATTTTAAAATGAGAAATTCCTACTTAGAGTAATTATAAGAAATGAATCTTCTCAAAAATGAGAAGGTTTATTTATTTATTTATTACTTTTCTTTTATGAGAAATGTGTTTTAACAGTGTGCATTATTCAACAGATCTATAAAACAAATTAAAAGCATTTATCGTAACTCCTTTCATGAAATTGAATTATAGTAATTATACCTATTTTTACTAATATTCCCATTTTTTGAAAAAGCGACGGCTTTTGAATTTTCTGAGAAAAACCTTTTCAAAAAGATATGAGGAGGCTCATATTCTCATCTTTAAGTAGTTCATTTTCAACAGTGTGCTTTGAAATACTGAATATATTACAAGTTTGTTCACTTCAATCTCGAATTTTAAGTTTTGCAACGTGTGCAAACTTTATTTATACTTTCAACAACCACAACTGGAGAAAAACTATATTCAATTTCCGAATTATACTGAAATGCAACACGATAAAGTAAAATCGATTCATTTACACTTGATCGATTAATTAACGTAATCGACTATACGCTATTCATTTTGATCTCCATGTGAAAAATATTGGCTTAATTTATTAATAGAATTCGTGCGATTTCCTTTTTCCTTTGTGAAGCTCTGACGCAGGCAGTGGGTTCTGGTACCGGCACACTGCAATAAGAAGACGTGTTATATTTATAAACGCACATACATAACCTGCAAAAAGAAGTGATGTCTCATAAAAAACAACACTATTATAAAAATCACCCCACACAGCAAAAACTCTTACTTTTCTTAGGCAGCCAAGAAAAGGATTGATATCAAAATTCTTGCCGCTATTAATTCCAAGGAACTCAATACCTTACTTAATGAAGATCTGCCAACGACTGTACATATATCTTTCTAATAAATCCTTATCGCTTTCAACATTCCTTGTTAGCTGTTTTTAATTTTTTGGCTGCATTATAAAACTATAATTTAAAGTATTTTTACGGCGGGGTGCGTCCCCTATGTAGAAGTTTTAATTAATAAAAATTTAGTTAGTAAAGAGTAAAATTACGCTCCCCGCCGTAAAAATGCTTTAAATTATAGCTTTGTAATACAGCCAAAAAACTAACACAGCTAACAAAGAATGTTGAAAGCGATAAGGATTTATTAGAAAGATATATGCAGAGTTATTGGCAGATCTTATTAAGCAAGGCCTTGAGGAGTTCCCGGGAATTAACAGCGGCGGAGAATTTTGATATCAATCCTTTTTTTTTTTTTTTTTTGGTTGCCTGAGAAAGGTAAAAATTTTTGCTGGGCGGAGTGACTTTTACAATACTATTGTTTTTCATGATATATAAATATATATATATAGGGTAGGTGCTCTAGTGATTGGCATGCTGCAGTAATTGACACCTATCCCGAAATAATTAATAAATAAGAAAAATAATAAAATCGTACGTTTTATATAAAAAAAAAAATTAACATTTTATGTCAAACGCTGGAGCATGGGGTGCTAATAACTGGTAAAATGAATAACTAGCAGTGTCAAACACTGGAACATAGGCTGCCAATTACTGATAAAATGAAAAACTGTCAGTGTCAATTACTGGAAAACTGAGTGGGTGTCAAATAAAAATTCATAAAAAAAAATAATTGTTATCAAATGTATATATTTTAACATATATGTGATTCTGAATGTCTTTCATACCATATATACTAACTTAAGATTTCTAAAAATATTTTCTGATGAGTAGAACATTAAAATGATCAGAGATTGCTCTAAAAGTGTCAATCAGTGGTGCACTTACCCTATATATGTTTGTGTGTGTGCGTGTGTGTGTGTGTGTGAAAACTTATAAAATTTACCAAAATATGAATAGATGGAAAAAGATTAAAATCAAACGAAATCAAATAAATAATGAAAGATTACAGATTCGTAACTTTTTCTGAGGCACTATACAAATTGCGCAAGCAAATTTTGTGGGTTTCTCTAAAGATATGTGTATATTGGTAATGAATTCTAACTTTTAATGCCCGAACCATAAAAACAAAAGTAAAAATATTTGAAAATATCTAAATGTATATAGCGATGCAAGGCGTACATACCATCTAAATGAATAGAATTTGTGAATACAACTAGAAGGACAGTTTACAGCTAAAATTTAAGCTAAGAAAAGCTAGAAAGTATTAACATAAAGTAAATAAAAGTAAGAATTTATTTCTGTTGTTATTCATTTGGATATAAATTAATTTATAGTGATAATTATGATAATATTTTTTTTTCTTAAATAATAAATTAGGCATTTAACATTGATTATTATTACAAAATTATTATAAAATTATTTTTTCTAAATAAATAGATATGTAAATATATGATTCGCATTTAAACACGCATTTAAACACATACGCACATACTGTGCGGCCTGCTTAAATGAAATACATTTGTAATGCAGTCCTTAGGGTCGTTTGTATTGGACAGACCTGTGTTAGACGATGTCAGTCTAAGCGAAACTAATCCATGGTATTTAATATTATAAAAAAAATAATGCAATTACGTTCATAGTAGCTGTACATTACCGCACAAAGTATGAATGTTCGAAAATACGTATTCGCATTGTGTTTAAATCAATGTGCGAATATCATGATCTACCACAAGTACTTCTTTGAAGTACTGTTTAATCTCTTTCAACTTAAACATATTTACGTGTTTCGGGCAAAAACATTATAAGCATTTTCAGCACAGAATTTTTTTTTAAATATGTTCAATTTCATAAAATGTCTATAAGGATAATGAAATTTCAAGTGGATGGGTTGACGCTTTAAATAACTCAAATGCGAATTTATTACAATCTATGCATGATGAATTACTTTTTTAATGAATTAGTTACTATATATATATAACTAAAAATTGATGGTGTCTTGTGTAAGAATAATAGTTTCATTTCCTGATGCAAGTAGCCCCCACGAATGAGAGTTTCTGCTTTCAAAGCCGGTAGATGTGAAGTGAGGTGTCGAATTCGAACTCAGATCACGATTACTGGCATACCATTCGGAGTTTTCAATGTTTTTTTCGGAAACTTTCTGGAATACTGGCTAATATCTTTCAGAAATATTGCAACGGAGGGCATTCCTCTAATATAACCTCCCCCCCTCCCCAACACCGAGACATATGAATGATAGAAGTAATTATTACATTTCAGTTTCTGAAACTTGATTTAAAAGAAAAATTCTAGTTATTTAGAAATTGTCAATGACTAAACAGGTGCATCTAGTATAGTTAAAAAATAAATTCAATAATTCTAAATATAAAGTAAAATAAAAATATAGATACTGTATTGAAGGAATTTGTCTATCAAATTCCTCGCTGGTAAATGTTTGATGCTGCCATCTTTTGCTTATGAAAGGAACTGAAATCTTATTTAGAATTTTGAGAACAATTTCACTGACATTTAATTCATAAAATGATGAATATATACCTATATATATTAAATCATCAGTATAAAAGTTTTTTTTTTTTTTTTTTTTTTATTAATCTTAAAATTTTACAATCATCATTTAAAAATACATTAGAATGCTTATTTATTTGTATGTTCGAAAAATTTCATAGAAACACTCAAAATGATTATAAACTTAGGCATAATACTATAGGAACAATGTTAACTGTTATTAATTAGCACAATAAAATTATAAAACTACACGAGTCGGTTTTAAATGAAAATGTATCATTCTATTGTTTTCATTTTAATCACTGAGGTATATTCGTTCTCGGTGTTCGGGAAGAGAGCTCATTTCTATGAATACAAGATATTGTAAATTTATTTATTTACTTATTTATTTATTTCACACATCGCATTTTAAAATGCCTAACTAACAAAAAGAAAAATATTCTGTTGTGAAATATTCATGCTCCTTAATAACAAACTCTCTATGTCTCCTGTCTTTATGATTCCGTAAGTAGGTAAATAGGTAAGTATAAATACTATATATACGTAAGTTAGATAATATATAGATAAGTTAGGAAAGTATAATTACAAGTTTTTTTTTTTTTTATTGCATTAAATCTAAATTTATAAACACTTTTAGAAAATCATACGAGAGCCAGAAATTAGGTATTTAAAACACTCGTTGAAACAATATTCAATCATATAACACGCATTTAGGAAAAATCAATAAGTTATAAAAATCACAATAAAAAGCGGATTTACACAGCAGTTACGCAGAAAAAACGGTGCAATAAATAAATAAAATAAAGAATATTTTACAAATGTATATATTAAGAGAAATTTATTACTGTGTTCATGGAGAAATCGTGAATTCAAAAATAATGCTTAAATAAAAACGCTCTGTCGTTGCATAAGCAGGCAAAAGTGTTAAAATTTCGTGTAATAATAATAATAATAATTTAATGTTTCAAAAGTAATAAAAAAGAGAATGATGTCGAGAAAATGTGTTCAATCAAGTTTTTTTTTATTACCCTGACCTAGAGTCCTGCGCGGGTCGGGTTTTACCAGACCCGAACCCAACAGATGAATTTTAAATCAACCCGAAACCCGACCCGAACCCGACAAAAAAAATTTCATCAGCCCGAAACCCGACCCGAAACCCGAAAAATAAATCAACATTACTTTTTCATCTAAATTGATGCAAAACAAGGTAAAATGATGTAACATGATATAAAATAAAGTAAATTTTCATTGTCACACAGTTGGTAAATTACAAAAAAAAACTAGTATGTTGTGGCCACCACAAGATATTCTTCTATATTTTTCTGTCAAATTCACTAAGTGCGAATAATTTATTAAAACTATTATTAAAAAGTTTAACGTGATGAATGCAAATAATTTTATCTTAGGGAAATCTAACACTAAATATCCAAAGAGAGACAGTTTTATCGTCTATAAATAACTTCTTAAACAATGAGTTTTTATAATGGTTATCTCACATATCATGGTTCGTACAGTTATATGACATAAAAGTTGAGATATAACCATCCTGTTATCGATGAAATTTGCAGCATAACAGTGCCACCTATTGGCCGACAAGCATTCAAACTGAGTCAGCATAATGTTTCATAATCGCCTTCTTAGATATTAAGTTTTGTTTGATAATGCACAATAGAACCTAAGATATAGCTTTCCTTGTAATTGTGGAAATCACTGTGTAGCAGCGCCACCTGCTGAGCGGTTTACACCAAATGTTGACAGGCGCTAATATATATTAAAGGGCACCTACATACAAATTTATATGAAATTCTGTGCAGTAGTTCTTGAGATACAGCCTTTCCTTAATTTGCGGAAATCGCTGTGTAGCAGCGCCACCTGTTGACTAATAGGCATTCAGTTTGAATCAGCGTAATATCTGATATTGGTCTTCTCACATATCAGGTTTTGTTGGATTATACGCAACGAAACCTGACATATAGTCTAAACATCTCAAAACTTGTCAATCCGTCGAAAACCGGAAGTCGAAAATTTTTACGAATCCAATACTTTCTTCGATTGAATATAGAAGAAAGTAAAAAAATAAAAAAATAAAATAAAATAAAATGTAATTACTGATTGTATTGAGAAAAAAAAAATAAAAATAAAAAGTTTAATAATACTGTTTGAACATCAGAGCTGCCAACATTTTTAACTTTAAAATCAGAATTGACACCAGTATTTTAAAATGAAATATGTTATATATATTTTCGACGATAATTATTACCGAAAACAGCTATAATTTTTTTCCGTTTTGAAGTCTCCCTCGAAAAACGGAAGACTTAGCACCTATGAAACATTTATGTGAGTTGTGAACTTCAAGATTGCAAAAATATGCTTCATTTTCAGTGTTAGTAGTTCGTTGTTTAATTCTTATATTCTGAATATATATATATATCTTTATTTATCGCTTTTGTTCGGCGTTAATGTTTATAATAATTTGGGTAGCAGGGATATATGATTCGCAATTGAACATCTGCTTTTCCACAATCACTTTCAATTCACACGATCAGCAAATTATCTTCTTAAAGTTGCAATTTTCGTGCATTGTTTATTTGTTCTAGAGAAGACGTTAAAGAATATTATTATTATTATACCTTGATGGAATCCGTTTCCTAAATGTGTTTATTTTACATTACTTTTTACTTTCTTCTGTATTCAATTGAAGAATGTATTGGAATCGTAAAAATTTTCAGTTTCCGTTTTTTGATGGATTTACACGTTTTGAGGGTTCCAGAACACAATTTGACTAGGTATTCTTAGAAAATATGTATCTGTTTGTTTGTGTGTCTGCGTGAAAAAAAAAAAATTGTGCGACTGTATCTCGGAAACTACTGCAGTTAACTGGATATAAATTTATATGCAGATGTACCTTGACCTAAATTAGTACCTATCAACTTTGGTGTCAATTTCTTAACAAAGGGCGCTGCTGGACCGCGATTTTCACAATTTCAGGAAAGGCTATATCTCAGGAACTACTACACGATTTTGTATATAAATTTATATGCAGATACACTTTGACATAAGTTAGTGTCTACCAAATTTGTGTCAATTGCTCAACAGGTGGTGCTGTAATACGTCGACTTTCGCATTTTCAGGGAAGGCTATATCACAGGTTCTGTTGTGTATAATCAAACAAAACTTGACATGTATCAGTGTAGCCATTATATGACATTACGCTGATTCAATTTGGATGCATATCAGCCCATAAGTGGCGCTGCTATAGTGCAATTTTCCCTGAGAACGGGATGTGGCTACATCTCAACTTCTATGGTATATAACAGTACGAAACCCGGTGTATGAGGTAACCATTATGAAGACGCTTTTTTTAAGACTTTATTTATAAAGAATTAAACTGTCTTTCTTTTCTTATATTTAATGTTAGTTTTTTCTAAATGAAAATCATTCATTATGGTAGACAATTTTAATAAATAATAGTTTTAAGAAAATATTTTTACTGAGCGAATTTCTATAGGAAAATATAGAAGAAAGTTTGAGGTGGTCACAGCATACTAGCTTTAAATGAAATCACAACAAGTATTTCTGCTATATTTGCTGTATAAACAAGTATAAATGGAGGAAAATTCAAAATTCCGTTTCCATAAAAGCGAGAATTGAATTTCATTAAAAGTAAAGGTATTAAATAAATAAATAAATAAATAAAATAAAACTAGTATGTTGTGCCCACCACAAGGCTTTCTTCTAATACAAATTCGCTCAGTATAGATAATTTACTAAAGCTATTATTTATTAAAATTACCTACCATAACGAATGCAGATGATTTTCATCTTAGAGAAAAATTACATTGTGCAAAGAAAGACAGTTTTATTCTCCATAAATAGTACATTAAAAAATGCCTTTTCATAATGGTTATTTCACTTATCAAATTTTGTACAGTTATACATCATAGAAGTTAAAATATAGCTTTTTCGTTCACGGGGGAAATTGCAGAACAGCAGCGCCACCTATTGGCCGATATGCATTTAAATTGAATTAGCATAATGTCTGATAATGGTCTTTTCAGATATCATTTTTCTTTTCTTTTTTTAATTATACACAATTGAACCTGAGATATCTCTTTCCCTTAAATTATGGAAATCGTTGTATAACACCGCCACCTATTGAATTATTGGTACCAAAAGTGGAAAGACAATAATTTATATCATGGTACATCCACATATAAATTTATGTGCAATTTTGTGTAGTAGTTCCTGAAATATAGCCTTTCTTTGAACTGTGGAAATCACTGTATAGCAGCGCCACCTTTTGAGAAATTGACATAAAAAGTTGATAGGGACTAGGTTATGTCAAGGTGCATCTACGTATAAATTTATATGCAATTCTCTGCAGTAGTTCCTGAGATATAGCATTCACTTAAATTGTGGACATCACTGTATAGCAGAGCTATCTGTTGAGCGATGCGCACCAAAAGTTGATAGGCACTAATTTATGTCAAAGTGCATTTATTTATAAATTTATATGCAATTATGTGCAGTAGTTCCAGAGATACAGTCGCCACAAAACTTTTGTCACACACATACAGAGACACAGACTGATATTTTCTAGAAATAGTCAAATCGTGTTCGGGACTCTCAAAACGTGCAAATTCATCAAAAACCGGAAGTTGAAAATTTTTACGAATCTAATACTTTCTTCTACTGAATATAGAAGAAAGTCAAAAAAAAAAAAAAAAAAAAAACTTGTAAACTGCGAAATCTTTTCAATATCCAGAATGTAAATGCGAGGTTATATTGTATTTGTATTTCATTAATTTTTTTATTTACAACAGTCGAGAAAGATTTATAATACTTTTCTAATTTTCATACAATTTCTACAAAAGATACATATTAGTTCCGTTGAAGGGAAAAAAAAAAAAAACAGATCCAGATACAAATACCAAGGCTAAACTGGATCCGACGCTCCCTCGCGCGCGGATACAAGGCTTTAACAATTCCCTCATTTTCCCCAGACAAGTTTCGGTTTTTACCTGCAACGTAAAAGCGCACCAAGCGGCAAAAGCTGAATTACAAACGTAAACATAAGACGCGATCTTTTATCGGCGCTGTGCTGGATCATTAAAATTTTTGTTCTTTCTTCGTCTACAACATGTTATTTGTTGAAATTTCTCATAAAAATATATTTTGACACATTTGAAATTTCTCATAAAAATATGTTTTGACCATCAACATATAATATATTGCAGCTTTTTTATTTACCAATGCATATATACATGCGTGTGTGTGTATTGTTTACTAATATAGTTATTTTAATATTTGACAATATTTTATTTAACAATAAATAGATAAATAAAAATTACTACTCGTACAGCTTAAGGGCCCTCTTCACTCACCGCCGCCGGAAGCCGAAACTAATGCTATTCTATGGGAAATTTTTCTTTACAAATAACTTATTAACTAATACATATTTTTAAATTCTGTTTTCACATTCAGAAAATTCCCAACTGTTAAATTGGCGGACCTTTTTTAAAAATGTATTTTTTTAATTTTTAATATTTTATTTCGAAATTGCAAAATGAAAAAAATTCACATATTGAAAATTCGTATTTTGCAGCTTCAAAATAAAATAGAAAAAAATATAAAAATATTTTTTTAGAAAAGGTGCGTCAATTTTACAGCCTGGAACTTTCAGAATGTGAAAACAGAATTTAAAAATATGTATTAGTTAATAAGTTATTTGTAAAGAAAAATTCCCCATAGAATAGCATTAGTTTCGGCTTCCGGCGGCGGTGAGTGAAGAGGGCCCTTAAAGCTAAAGATTTAGTATATTTTGTCAATTTATTGTTTTTTCATTTTCTAAAATAAACAATATTCTCAAGTCTCCTATTCAAAAATAAGTTCAAAGTACTGTCTCTTCTAATTTAAATTCGTGCAGCTTATTTTATCTGAATGGTTTTTAGTAGATAAATGTGTTTAAATAATTTCTATTAAAAAAAAATCTATATTCTTCCTTCTTTTAAATAAATGCAACTTTGTGTGCACCTCTAATTATAATGGAGGTAGAAACTCTATCTTTAATCCCCCCTCCCCCTTTTCATTGGTATAATTTTGATTTTGCCTTGCCCCTTAATCTATACATTTTATCTTTGAAGTAATATCAAGGTAAATTTCCTTCAAAGTTAAAAACAAAAATGGAACATAAAAGTTAAGCATATTTCAGTTTTGGTAGTGTTAAGCATAGCATTATTAGTGCAGAAAGTCTGCTTAACACTTCAAAAACTGCAGATCGATTACCTTTTGTTTTATTTGGCCATTTTTAACATTGTAGAAAATTTATATTGCTATTTCTGTTAGCATCAGTATTTTATACTATTTAGATATCTTCATAGTATTGAAATGCAGAGTAACAAAGTTGTGTGAATGCAACCCCAAATTATTTTAATTGGGGTTGCATTAATTTTTTTTTTTTTTTTTTGGTATTAATAAGGTCAGTATTTTATTAATATAAAAAATTCGTAAACCTGTCCCAAATATAATGCAAAATACATACCGATTCAGTATCTATGTATTAGCTCTCATTAGTTTGAAGTGAAACAGCTAAGAGCAGATATCTAACCTCACCAACAGCCCACATTTTTCTATGGGGAAATTTGTTTCCATAATTATACATTATCAATTGTTTTTTTTAAATTAAGTTTACACATTTAAAAAATTCATAATCATTAAATTAGTACTCATTTTTCAAAAATTGACTTTTGTATTTCATTTTGTAGCTAAAAATTGAGAAAAATGCACTTAGTGAAAATCTACATCTTTAAACTAAATATATAAATTTTAAATAATCCTTTTTTTTTTTTTTTTTTTTAATTGATACTAATTAATAGTTATGAATTTTCTGAATATGAAAACGGGATTTAAAAAATACATTACTTAATGAGTAATTGTGGAAATAAATTTTCCCATAAAACAATATTGGCTTTTGGTGTCTGCAGGATTAGGTATTTTGTACTCTTAAGAGGACTCTACTTAAGAGTACAAAAGGTTCAGCGGATAGCAAAGGTTAGCTCAGGAAATTTGACAGGCGTCTTGTATAAATAGCTCAATTTCAGGTCTCGCAAGCACGTTCCTTTAAAACGGCTGTACAGATTTTTTTTCAAACTCGCCATATTAACTCCCTTTTAAATATCCTTTTGTATGTAATTATTGTTTTCCAGTCAATAATCGACTTTCTGTAAAAGTTGGTATCGCAAAAAAAGCTCTAACGATTTTCTTGAAAATTATTACATAAATCCATTTCTTTCTCATGTATTACGTGGTTATTAGAGGAAAATTAACAGACATCCTGCTTAGGTAGGTCATCTTCAGATCTCGGAAATTTCTGTTTCAAAAAATCACTTCGATTTTTTTTTCTCATTTTTTACTTTTCTATATGTAAACTTCGTTTTATATGTGTATAAAGTTTCTCTTACCGGAAAAATTTTAGGTTTCTTCTTCTTTAGGTCATTTTTATGTTTTCTAATTGCATTACCACCCAAAAATGCATATAAAACAGGTATTAATGGGTAATGGAAGTCGTGTGGTAGTTTCACACCAGATTTACCCGATCAGAATTTTTTTTTTTTAGGGGCACAATGGGTCAGGGAAGGAATACGTGCGTGCTGCGCGTGTATCCCTTAACTTGTGCACGCACAGGACTGTGCTGTCGAAGGCAGTGGGGATCCGGTCTGACTTTTTAACCGATGAGAAATGATTTTTTTAGATTTTCTTTTCTTAAGAATAAAAATTTGATTTGAGAAGGAATATGTGCGCGTAGCGTGTGTTTACCTTCACATGTACGCACGCAGCGTGCATGGGTCTGCGCAACCGAAGGCAGTGGGGACCCGGTGTGAATTTTTACCCAATCAGAAATTATTTTTTTCTTTTTAGGGGGCATGAAGAGTCAGGGAAGGAATACACGCGCACAGCGCGTGTGTCCCTTAACTTGTGCGCACGGGACTGCGCTGCCAAAGGTAGTGGGGACCTGGGGTGACTTTTTACCCGATCAGAAATGATTTTTTTTTTTTTAATTTCTTTTCTGAAGACTAAAAGTTACTGTTAGTGATTCATTTGAAAATACTGACCCGCTAGTATACACATTATTGACAGTGAAACACTGTCTTTTGTTTTATTGGACTTCAAAGAAGTATTTCATGATCATCCTTAGGGATGCATCCCAGACCATCACCAATCCTACATTATGCAGTAGTAATGGGACGTTAAATTCAAACAGAAGTATCTCACATACTGTATTTCGCCTCTTGCCTAATGTGTACATAAGAGGTGAAATACAGTAAGAACAAAAGACTAAAATAATTTACATATTAAACACATTGTGAGATATTTTTATGGAATTGTCCTTTATATTATTGGACTTCATAGAAGTATCTCATGACCATCATGAAGGATGCATCCGGATCGTTGCTAATCCCCAATTGTGTAGTACTAGTGGGAAGTTAAACTCAACCACGAACCCAGAAATATCTCACATACTGTTTTTCATCCTTACCCAATGTGTTTTACATATTAAACACAATGTTGTGAGATATTTTTTATGTTTCTTTTATTTTGTTTAAAATTTAAAACTAAATCAATAGTTTGTGATGTTGCAAACTTCTTTCTTAAGCATTTGAAATTAATCACATCCTTAGGCACGCCTCAATATCTTTGTCACTAAAATATATCGATTGATAAAAAAATATATTCTTAGATAAAAGGGTTGATGAACTTTCTTAATAATTGTGTACGATATATGTTTATTTGAAAATATTTTTTCAAATGATGTTTCTACACACATTTATTGAAACTTTTTACTCCATAAATAAGCAATGTAGAAAGCACTTTGTTGAGAGTTTGCTATATCTGGCGATCAGCCCATGTTATTCTATGGGAAAATAAGTTTCCATAATTATAAATTACTTTTTTTATTAAATTAAGTTTATGCATTTAGAAAACTCATAATCATTAAATTTGTACTCACTTTTCAAAAATTGATTTTTGTATTTCATTTCGCAGCTAAAAATTGAGAAAAATGCATTTAGTGAAAATTTGCATCTTTGAACTAAAAATAAAATTTTTTTATTTTGATACTAATTAAGCAGTTATGAGTTTTCTGAATAGGAAAACAAAATTTAAAAAATACATTAGGTAATAAGTAATTGTGGAAATAAATTTTCCCATAAAATGTATGCAGGATTACATATTGTATACTTTTAAGGGCCGTCTTCACTCACCGACGCCGGAAGCAGAAGCTAATGTTATTCTATGGGAAATTTTTCTTTACAAATAACTTATTAACTAATACATATTTTTAAATTCTGAAAATTCCCAGCTGTTAAATTGACAGACCTTTTTTAAAAAATTATTTTTTAAATTTTTTATATTTTATTTTGAAGCTGCAAAATACGAATTTTTAATATGTGAATTTCTTTCATTTTGCAATTTCAAAATAAAATAAAAATACATTTTTAAAAAAGGTGCGTCAATTTAACAGTTGGGAATTTTCTGAATGGAAAAACAGAATTTAAAAATATGTATTTGTTAATAAGTTATTTGTAAAGAAAATTTCCCCATAGAATAACATTGGCTCGGGCTTCCGGCGACGGTAAGTGAAGAGGGCCGTTAAGGCTGCACATCAGTCAGATTGCCCCTTTCTTTGAGACATTTTACGGGTTTGCAGCAGGTTTTTTTAAGGACTATATAGAATAATAGAATCCTAAGTTATACACACACACACACACATATATATATAAGTGGCGTAGCTTGATATTTGAATCTTTGCATGCTTTGAAGCCAGTTTTGAAAGAACACTACTCATCAATGCGATATAGTTTCATCAAATTTAAGCACAGATCCTAAACGAAGCGGGAGGGATGTAACAATGATGAAAAAAAGCATTCAAACTTATATAGGAATAATGTAACAAAAGAAATTTCATTTCATTATATCTTTACATGCCTAGCATACCAAGAGAACACGCCACTGATATATATATATATATATATATGTGTGTATATATATATATACACACACATACCCCCAGTGTGTAATTGGTAAAAAACAGCACTGTTATTTAACATTATAGTAGTCTCACACAACATCAATTTTCGTTCAAATACAATTTCGCAAAGGATAATTTTGAAACAAGCTTTTTAAATTCCTGAATAAGTAATAAATTCAGTTACTCATGATATAATCCTGACATGTTGTTTAATCCAGCAAAGTTGAAAACACATTTTATTTTTAGATATGGTTCACATGTTAGAGAAAAAAATAGATACACAACTGTTTTTTTTATACCAGTTCTTTATTTAACAGCAAATCTGAATCTAATAATAAGTAAAATAAATATCTTATAATAGTATCAATTATTTCATTAATTAACATTTAATTTAACAACTATTTCCTAAAAAAGTAAATTTGATAATTGCTAAAAATGTTTTTACAGAATCCACTTTCAAAACATAACATACATAAATCTTTTAGCTTTAAAAACAAATAGATTTTTATCAACTGATATTTCTAAAAATAGTCAGTTTAATTCTTTTTTTAGAGATTATTTATGATAGTCTAAATGTATATAAATATGATTTTTAAAAAGAAAAATAATGTGAATTTACAGAAAATTTTCTATAAATAATAAGTCTTTAAACAAATCTCTTAACAGGGTTCATACTCAATATGCAAAATAAATTCCTTGAGTTTTCCAGGTGATTTTCAAGATAATATTAGTGACATACTGCAAGAATACTGAATCTCCTTTAGAAAGAAAATCAGAAGTTTTGATCAGAACCATATTATTAAGAATGTTAGATCATTATTTTTGGAAAATGACATGACAGATGGTGATGAATTAATTAGTGGAAAATTTGTCAAATTGTTATATATGTTGCAGAAAGATGATAACATAAAAGCTGTTCGAAATTTAACTTTAAAACACATTGAACCATCCAATCTCGAGAAAATGAATGTTGGAAGAGCAGTACTCATTTTTTCACCACCTGTAACAGCAGCTCTTGAATTTCTCAAGGAAAACTCAGAAAGACATCCCAAAGCAAAACCATTTAAAAGTGTATCTGCTACAAGCAAGTTCCTGAAATATTTTTATGAATGGTTTTCAATTCATGATGTGTGCAACAAAACCAAACACATAAGTTCAAGGGATTCTAATAAAATGCATTTTTTTTTCGGTGGATGATGAACGTTTACTATGGTTGTCTGACTTCCTACAATATCTATCGGATTTAAAGAGTGCATGCACAGCTCACAGTCCTCCGTTAAAATTTTTAAGCAATGAAACTTATGAAGCGATTATTCTGACAACAAACTCGACAATTGCTTGTATTAGATACTTGCTTGATAATATTTTTTTTTTTTTTGTTCTTACACGATCGTTTAACAGTGATGCCATAGAATCACTTTTCAGCAATTTGCGACATATGAATGGCGGAAATGATATGTTGGATGTAAGAGCAACAATATTTTTCGTTGGAAAAATTATTAAAGATAGGAATTATAAATTCATCTAAACACTCAAATGTTGGACAGCATAAATATGAGTCTCTTACTCTGTGTAAAAATAAAGCAAAATCTACATCAGCAAGAAAGGTAATTGATTTACCCCTGGATATTGTTAACATACTTGATGAACTTAAATGTGTAAATCAAATACCAATAACAAGTTTAAAATCAGGCAGTTTGGCATATGTTGCAGGTTATATAATTAAAACCATGGAGTTTGAAATTATGTGTTCAAGCTGCTTAGATTACCTTTCAACTGCAGAATCATCATCTCCTTTATTATCATTTATTTTATTTCAAGATAGAGGGGGTTTAAGGTATCCATCCTCAAATTTTGTGTACATTTTAAGTGTTATTCAAACTTTTGTGGAACATGCAGTAAAGGTTTTACCTTTGACTAATGTTTCTAACAATCTTAATACATATATTATTCCAAATTTATTAAACAGTCCACTCTTTAAATGTGAAATAAAAGGACACCGAGAAAGAATTGTAAAACATATATCTGGGAAATTTTTGTCGTTATTACTGAAAAATATTGCTAAAACAGTTATAATTAGACCTAATCTTTTAAACAAGCCAAGATCAAGAAAAGTTTTAAAATTAACATAGAAACATTAGTCAAAGGTAAAACCTATCCTAATTCATATAGTAGCCACATCTAGATTACCTAATTATAGATACACTGAGACTTGACTGACATTTCATAAATTATTTGATTCTTCAAGTCTTTGCTTAATTATAAAACTTGAAACCTGTGTCACCAGTTATAGGGCCCAGATATCTGTTTAATATCATTATGCATGGTAATTGAATGATATTCTGATCAATCAACATTCTGTATGCTTTTGGGACAGAAGGCACAAATTTAGGCTTTAGCCGTCATCTTTTTTGGTTCTGTATGTAATCTTCATTTTTAAAATGTTTGCTACAAACACGTGACGAATTGGATTTATCATTCGGGTAGTAATCTTCACGAGAAATTGCCTTTAACCAATCAGATTTTACATCATTATTCGATGGAAATTCATGGAACGATATGTCCTTATTCTTTCTGGAATTATATTTGCAAAATGGAACACAGCAGTACGCCATATTCATGAAGTTGATAATCTATCGCTCATTGACTTGACTGAAATCAAGTTCTTGCTACAGCTTGAGTTACTATTTAAAATAACGTTACGCAGAATCCTAATATTACATACATTCGATAATTTCACAATCTATAGAAAAGAAAAAAATAAATAAATACACAAACTTCTACCGTTCATACCTAGTAAAATAATGTACACTAAGCGACAAAAAAAAAAAAGCCGCACTGCAGAAAAAATGACTTATAACTTTTTTATTTGTTATAACTTTAAAATTAATGTTTGAAACAAATAAAACTGTCTTGTTTGCATAATACCAAAGGTATGAAATGATACCTATGTATATTTTCGATTTAATAATTCGCTTTATTGCACTTTACGACGTACTTTTTAAAAATCTGCGTAAAACTTTCTTTTCGAACATAATGCAATAACTATACACTTTGCATTCTATTATAATTTATTACATGAAATAAACAAGTTATATTTTAATATATGAAATAAAACTATTCATTTGTTAGATCTAAGCAATTTTTTGTTAAAAATATGTATTCTGCATTGGGTTAATTCCACCTTTATATGGAATTACTGCATTAATGCGCAATGGCATAGTTTTATACAGTGTTTTAATATAAATCTCAGAAATTTCAATGTGCCAAATATCACAAATAATTTTTTCTAGCTCTGGCAGAGTTATAGGCTGCAAATTTCGAATCCTCTCCCATCTTCCCCGCCTTTTTATAGACGAAACATTTTCGAGCGGATCGCGATTTTGACCATTTCCATGTCTGGTAAAGAAGAAATTCTACTATATACTTTGTGGTATTTAACTTAAAGTGAAAAAAAGTATGATTACTTACAGAATTATAGGTTCTCATGGGAATGTATAAGAAATTTTGACAATTTGAAGTGAATAAACTTACCACAGACGCCGTGTAGTAAGGTGCCTTATTATCTTCAAATGCTGTTTACGGAAATGTCTAAGATACCTCCAAAATAGTCGGTTAGGCACCACTTTTATGCAGATTGTATTTTATTTCGAGTTAATTGATCCCTTGAGCATAAAAAATTCCCCGAGTGTTTGAAAAGTTAAGCACCTCCGTACCATAAAGTACGGAGAATGTGTCACTGTTTTAAAAGTGCGATTTTCATTAAGTCAGTCACATTTTCGTCTTCATTCTAGCTTTTTTCAACTTCACGAAATAAAGAAAACTTGATTCATAAGAGAAAACCAGTTCAGCCTAATAACTAACTGATAATGTTTTTAAATTTTGGTCAACTAAAGTATTGTTTTTTCTAATTATTTTCCTTAATAATGGCTTTTTTCACAGATCTTCCGCTCTTTAACCTGCTTTGTTTAATTGTTCCCGCATTGTTTTTGAAGAAAGTAATTTACTATACACTTTTTTAAAATCTTTTTTAAGTTCTGAACATGATACAAATCGATTTTTTAAACATACGCATTTTTACTTGCGGTTATCTTGCTTGGATGACAACATGACCACCTAAAGCCAAATTCCCAGTTTAAACGGCCAAAGAAATTTATATTTTGCTAAAATTCATTTTACCAATATTTCGTTAGCATTTAATTATTTTGCCATCTCACGTATTAAAATATTTTTCGATTTTGATTTAAAAATTAATACTTTTTGTGGCATCGTTAACTGCCTTATTCTTACCATTTTTGAAATAAATTCTAAAATTACAATTTTCCTGACAATTGCATTTTGTTTTTAACACTAGACTCAAAGCTAAAGTGTATGTGGAGGACAAAATAGTAAAATCTGTTCGAAAATTTGCTTTTCAAACGATAAAATTGGCGGTTGTAGAAGGCGAAAAGGAAAACATCCAAGTGCGGCTTTTTTTTTTTTTTTTTGTCGCTTAGTGTAAATAAGCCGCGAAATGACCTACGTACGCAGCGCCGTCTGGTGGGTAATTGTGTTAAATCCTACGTAGATTTGTGTCTTTTGAATTCTTTTGTTATTTTCAGAATTGTTAAAGCCTTATATCCGCGCGCGAGGGAGCGTCGGATCCAGTTTAGCCTTGCAAATACGGATCTATTTTTCTGGCGGATATCCGCGGATACGAATAGGGAGCTCTGGTACATGCCTGTCCACCAGCGGCCGAGCGGTTCTGCGCTCGAAGCTGGTAGATGGGAGGTGTCGGGTTCGATCCCAGATCGCGCTCATCGACCTAGTCGTTCGGAGTTTTCGTGGTTTCCTCCGAAACATGCGTAAATACGGGCTAGGACCCACTAGAAAAACTCAATCGGAGGGCATTCCCCCTATAGGCCTAGGACACATCTGGAGTCAATTGGCCTTAAATCCTCCAACCAAACAACCAACCGATACATGTCTAGTATGTGCAGAATGTTTAAATTAGTTACATAGTTGTAAACATCCCTATGAATTTATGTTTATAATTGTAAAAAAATATTTTGAAAGGTGTTCTCAAGTCGACCCGACTTTTTGAAAACCAAACCCGACCCGAACCCGAACACGACCTGCACGAAAAAAAGATCAGTCAACCCGACCCGAACACGACCCGCAAGAGAAAAATTCTGTAAACCCGACCCGAACACGACCCGCGGGTCGGGTCGGGTTCGAGTAAAATCGGGTTACCCGACCCGATGCAGGACGCTACCCTGACCTCTAAAAATTAAGGTACTATCTGTCTTTTCGTTTTCTTCTTTTGTGTATAATTTTAAACGAATGAACATGTGAATATAAAATTTGAATAACCTATTCGTCATCAATGCATTAATTGAATCCAATATAACTTTAACATAAGTAATAATTTTTAAACTGATATTAACTTCATTTCTTTTTTTCTTTTTTTGAAAGTAAGCTCTGGTAGAAATGAAATATTTAAACAATTTTAGCAAAGAAAACTAAATGATAAAGATTGTCAAACGCGCGTTACAGATAGGTAAAGGTGATACATGCCTCCAATTGTTAAATTAAAATCTGATTTTTCTTCTTGTAATCACTTTTCTTTTTTTTTTTTTATAAGGGACATTTGCGCGAATATAATTTTTAGTTTGTAAACTTTGACTATCGTTAAGATGATGAAAATGTTAATAAATAATTTTAATAACGAACATCTCATCCAATTATCATGTTCGTATGTATGTATTTTTTTAAGTTATTCACATACGAAAAGAAAAGGGAAAAAGAGAAAAAAACAGAAAAAGGGAATACAGAAAGAGAAATCTGGTTTTTATCATACCTATCTGTAATCCTTAGTACCATTTCTCATATAGTTTTTTCTTAAAAAAAAAAAAAAAAAAATCAATTCTTTCAAAGCTTAATTTTTAAAAAAATTCAAATATTTGGATATATATGCTTCTTCCCTTATCTGTAACGTAAATTACCTATCTATAATACTTAGCAACATTTCTCATTTATTTTTATTTTTTTTTTCTTAAAAAAAAACAAAAAAACAAAAAAAAAAAAAAACATTTCTTTCAAAGCTTAATTTTAAGAAAATTTGAATTAATATCAGTTTAAAAATTATTATTTATGTTAAAGTTATATGAAATATTCTGTTAATGATTTGATAACGAGTATGCTAACCTAGTCACATTTTATATCCACATGTTCATTTGTTTCAAAATTATGTGCAAAAGAAGAAAACCAGAAAACAATTTGTATCTTAACTTTTGGAGTTTATTTTTCTCTTCTGGCCAGAATGGCTATTGCAATTAATCTGAGAGAAATAACAATAATAACAATAATAATAATAATAAAGTCATCGTCAAAAACAGGCAACTATGACTTATTCAACCCTAGACTGATTTTCAATAAATTACATGAATACTCATTATGAAAGGCAAAAAGATTTCAAAAATGATTTGTTTGATAGACATCTGTATTACAAAAAAAAAAAAAAAAAAATAATAATAATAATAATAAGGAAAATCATGCACCACAAATAAAGTATGGGATATTTTCTAAAATTATATCACTGAGTTATAGTCATAATGACAGTGTTTGGGGACTATTTGAGGAAATGTTTTTAAAGCAAAAGTATCTAACTCAAAAGACTGTAAATCGTTTTGGAAATGGTCCCACCAGTGGCTGTCAGGTTCTGTTCTCAACGCTGGTAGACAAGAAATGCCAGGCTCGAACACATGTCATGTACGACGGCCTAGATGTTTGCAGTTTTCCGTGTTTTTCTTTGAAACTCGAAAAATGCAGGAATCCCATGGACAGCATGTCACCCAGACGTAGATACGTAGCATTACTGTACGCCAATACCAACTACGCTTTCGAAATGCGTTTTATTCCCGTGAGTCATAGTCTATGTACATATAATATATATATTTATTTAATGTTATTTAATTATAATATATTTATTAACAATTTTACCATAGCTGCTAACCAGAAGCCGTGATATCATAGATCATACATGCTTCAATTGACAGCTTTTATGCTCGTTGTCGCTTTGATTGCAGCATTCGTGCCTACTTTGTTCGCCTGACGAAGGATCGTGTTTTCTTTCTATCGGAAACAATTGTTGCGAGTTTATTGCATTTCATGGTGTTTATTAAAATTTTGTACTTATTACTTTAAAACGCCATTTCTGTGGTGCTTTCTTATTATTAGCTCCTATGATGGTCTACATGGTTTTTATTCAAAAGAATCAGAAATGAATTTTTTAATTTTTGCTTTGTTAGCAGATTTTCGTAGATCACAAAAGTTCACAGCGCAGTTCGGGGATCGGTTCTTCACCATTCCTCATTTAAAAAATCTGGGGTGACTCTAAACGACTTTCTGGACATTGAGTAATTAACGGTTGTTTAAATAAATTAAAATAAGAGAAGTCGTTAAATAAACAAACGAGAAAAATTATAATAAAGTGTTTAAGCATTTCCCCCCAAAATAGTATGTTATTTAATTTAACGCTATTGCATTTCAAATAATTTGTGCCTATAGGTCGTAATGATAAAAAAAATTTTCGTTGTATCCCTACAAAATTTCATAAGTGCTAGATGCACCAAAATCTGTATAATTTGTGCGACAGTCACCTATAATATGTGTATAAATTTAAAGCTTAATCGAATTAGAAATTTAGACGCTATCACACTTTAAATAATTTCAACCCATTGACCATGATAAAGAATTTTTCGTTTTGTCCCTGTAAAAGAAACTATAAGCGGTAGATTCATCAAAATTCATACAGTTCGTGCTATGAGGACCTATATATACGATGGCATAGGTACAACTTTCAACTTAATTGATCAATGCGTTTAGACGTTCTCGTGTTTACTCACACACAGAGACACATACACATATGCATACAGACATGCACACATACATCACCATAAAAATAGCAAAAATGAACTCATGTCACCTCAAAACGTACAGATACACCAAACTCTCAAAGTCGAATTTTTTCATGACTACAATACTTCCCTTACATATGTATGTTAGAAAAGTAAAAATATTTAATGAAAAATGATATGGACGTTAAATGACATCTTCCGATGCTATTTTGAACAATATATATTTTTAAATAACTGAAGTATAAAACAATAGTTTCTTAATTTGGGAAAGGTATGCCATATAATAATGAAAGGGAAGTGTACCTCTAAACGTTGCATAACCCCTGCTACCCTACCGCAGCTAATAATTTTGAGTTTGAGAAGATATCGTAGCAACGAGAGATCAAGTAGGGACAAAAAGGGAAATGCACTAAAAAGGTATTACTAAAAAATAAAGAAAAAATCAACCTTTTACTATTAATTTTTACTCTCTTGTATAAGAATAAAATATCGGATTTGGGAAATTTTTCGGACCCCGTTTTTCGAACGATTTACACGTTTTGAGATGTCCTGATGTCTGTGTGTATCACAAATTTTGTGAACGCTTTATCTCACAAACCTACGAACTAAATTTAACCAAACTTGCCATTTAGTTGGATCGACCAAAACTGAAGCTGATTATATTTGAAGATCAATCGCTCAACAGGTGGCGTTGTCATCCAATTTTTCACAATTTTAAATACGGCAGTATAGGACAAAACTTTCATATAAATGTGCACAATAAAAATTATTTTGAACGAATTGTTATAAAATTAAAAAGAATTATTTACAATAGTCATAGTCAACAAGAAAAAAAAGGTGTATATATAGGAGCATCACTTTCCCCTCTCGGAGGGAAAGTCCTCCCTCGAGGGGCGAAATTCCAGTATGGTTATCATTTAAAAGAAATCGTCAATACCTTTAAAACGAGGGTTGAACCATTGATCTATGATAATTTAAAATAAAGTACCTTTTTTTTTTTTTTTTTTTTTAATAAAAAAAGAGGGAGGATAGAAAAAAAAAATGCATTTTCCAAGATATTTTCTGTATAGGTTAAAATTCACTTACTTTGGACATTCAGTGATATACTTCTCTGTGATGAAAATCATCGTATGCATTCATCATGGGAAATAATTTGGATAAATTTTAATAAATAAAATTTATTTATTATATTGCACAAATTTGTATAGGGAAATATAGCAGAAAGTTTCGTAGTGGGCGCAACATTCTAGTTTTTTTTTTTTTTTTTTTAAGTTATCCGAGTAACGAACTAATACATTCAGCTGTTACGATAAAACTAGTCAAATCGTTGGCTATCTCTCTCGCGGGTAAATACGGGCTAGGACCCCTTAGAAAGAACCCCCCCCCCACACACACACACACAGAGGGCACTTCCCCTTCAGGCCTAAGACCCTAGTGCAGTCAACCGACATTACTCCCAAACAACAAACACACCTCTTTCGCGGGAGGTCTTGCACAGAGAGATCAAACACATTTTTTTTTTTTTTTTTTTTTTTTTTTTTTAGCACAAATCTGTGCTTGTTTCATTTGGATTATTAAAGAAGAAGAAGAAGAAGAAGAAGAAAACAAGCAAAATTTATAAATAAGAAAAGTTTTTGAAAATAATTAAAGCTAAACTAATAAATAAATAAATAAACTTATTGATTTTCAGTTAATGGTGAAACCACAACAAAAAATATATTTAAACACATCAGCAAAGATCAACGTTGTTTACCGTAGAGCATCTCTGCAGGTGTTGTTTCAAAAGAATCGCTGATGGCCTTTCTCAAACCTAACAGAACAGTTGGTAGTAAACGAGTCCATGCAATATTGTTGTGACACATCAAAGCAGCTTTTAAAGACCTGTGCCATACATTTTCATATATATTTCATATTTCGAGTAAAAGTCTACCTATTGCGAAAGAAGTGTTCACCTATGCGAACTTTTATATTTTCTACGTAATTTAAAGTTAGTGTTGTACGTAAAATGTCTTTTTGACTACGTTAGAAGGATACTCTTTTTATTAGTATAAAATATGAATATTAAAAAATATATTAAAGGTATCACGTTAAAGAAAATCCTTTAAGATATATAAAATAAATAAACAAAGATTGGTTTCTAAAGACAAATATTTTATTCTACTAAAATTTATCAAATTCAACTCTTCGTGCAAATAAACCTTTCATAACGTTCGTAAGGACGTAGTGCACAGCATCAACATTCTTTTCTTATCTTGATTAGCATTTTTTGTTTAACAAGCTAGTGGTATCTTTTCCCACTTTTTACCGTACTCCGAAATCTGCCTTATCAATTAAACTTTATTCATAAGATTAGTGCGATAATATTATATCAGTGATAATATGCATAAATAACATGTATAACAGAGAATGAAAATTAGATTTAAAGAAAAAAAAAATTAAAAAATGTATTAAGGAAAAAAAAAAAAAACGCTTGTGAATTATTGAATTAAATATATTATCATTCAGATTTTGTATATACAATACTAAAAGAGTTTTCTACAATGAATTCTAAACTCAAAAAAAAAAAAAAAAAAAAAAAAAAAAAAAAAGAAAAGAAAGAAAGAAAGAAAAAAAAAGAAAAATGATTAAATGTAAATAGCATTTGTATAGAGTGAGCAGATCAGTAATTGACGATTTAGTGGATATTTTTTAAAATTTTTCTCTCATTTTCTAATATCATCAATGACTAATTTTTTTTTTTTTTTTCATTTTTTCTTTTTTAATTTTTCTATGTAGGGGAGACCGAGGCTAGTAGTGACGTTTTTGTCACTTTTGATATTAGCTGTAAGATTTGAAATGAAGTGAAACATTTAGTATATCATACCATAGAGTAAACCTTATTTAATATATTTATAAAACTACTACTAATATTATTAACGTTTTTCATGCAATAAAATGAATTCTGCATAACCTCGAAATTTGTCACAACTTGCCCAGTAGCGGGGCTAGTAGTGACATGCCTGGGGCACATTGTGACATACAAATTACATATACAAACACATTGTAACATATAAAAATTATGTAAAAAAAGTAATTAAATGCAATATTTTAAACCGACAATGAAAAATATTTTCATTTATATCGTGCTTAACACAATAAAAATACTTTCATTTTTTTTAATAACACTGTAAACCAAAAAAAAAAAAAAAAAAAAAAAAAAGTTGCATTACTAACACTTGTAAACTCTTAATGTTTTATAAAACTACGTTTAGAGACACTTAACAACAGAAATAAAGGAAAAAACTGTGTTAATCAAGAAAAGAAATAAAAAATAGGTCAACACAAATCTTTGGCCATATTGATCTTTGACTCGGTAGCTTACTAGAACGTATAGTCTATATCCTATAGACCTACCTATATTTTTAATCCCTCGTTGTCATCGCTTGTTTCAGTGCCTCATTTGCAGTTAATATAAATATAATAAGGTTCATTCTTGGTACATTTGACATGAGCCCATCTTTTACATATATTGCACCCAGTTTTCTCTGGGTCTAGAAATTTTGTATTGCTCCAAGCAAACTAGACATAAGCAATTTTCGTCATTTTCAGAGCTATCCCATTCTTGATACCTCATTTTTTTCAATAACATAGCTTTTTTTTTTTTTTTTTTTTTTTTTTTTTTTAATGCACTATTTGGCCTTTTCCTATAGTGTGAATATCATGCGTAGTTTTTTATATTCCATTTCAATATAATACTCTTCCTTTTATTCAAATATCTAAGAAGTGACATAGTGTTTACACTAAACAGTTCTTGGGCTTTCCTTAAACTGCACCTTCCGGAATTTACTTCCATCGCAGCCCTCTCATAATCTTCCAAAGTACCTTTAGCTCTTTCAGTATGCCTTTTGTAATTTCGCAACATTTTTTTTTTTTCTGAAATATAAAATTATAAACATATAATATGAAAATCATGCCGGGGCAAGTAATGACACTGTCACAACGTGCCTCCTACATTTCGTCCCAACTAGCCCCGCGTTACTCCATTTTGAACTTTATTCATTAGTTTCCGAAAGCTTGTCATGATTAATAAATGAAATACATAGAATAACAGCTCAAAATATAAATAATGTTAGGAAATTTTACATACCTCATGATCCCTCGTGACAATGATGATTCCAACGTAGGTCACAGAATTTACTTTTGCAATAGAAAACACGATAAATAATTTTATCTCGAAAACAACGCAACGCTATACTTCCAAACATGCACAGCACACTACAATAATCAACCTGTTTACTCACATGACGCGACAGGTTCTACAACCTATTGGCTCATTCTGGAAGCTGTATGGCACTACTTGCCCCCTGGCACAACTAACCCCAGTCTCCCCTACTAACATTATATAAGAATTAATAATTGATAATCATTTCTTTCTATTTATTTATTTATTTAATTAATTATTTTTTATGTTATTTATAATAATAGCTTAAAATTGAGATTTTGCTAGCAGTCGACCATTTGCACATAGACAAATGACCATAGTTTTAGAAGTATTGATAATTTCAGTTTTCTAATTAAAAGTTAGTTAAATTAAAAGCTACTGATAAAAATGTATATTTCAATTATATTTGAATGTAAATATATAAAATGTATTTTTGTGCCATTAATGAACACCAATCGATTTACTAATAAACAACATCTCTGTAGCAAACTAATTCCTCCTTGAACGATTTTGGCGAAAAGTGACCCCCCTCCCCCCTCTTCAAACATTCTATCAAAGTCAAAAGCTACAAATCCTCGCAAGCTCAGAAATCCACTGCGAAGTCTTAAGCTATTCCCACATTTAGTGATTAACTGTTTATCGATTACTAAAAGAAACAGAATCTTATTGGCTGACTAATTTTGGTCATTTACTAGCACTGATAATGTTTTAGATTCCTAATAGTTGATCACTCTTTAATTCCAATAAAAATAGTTAGTTTATTGATAAAAAAAATATAAAGTAAAGCTAGAAGAGTTTCCGCCCAATTTAAAAGAATGATATAAAAAATCCAAATATTAATTTGTTGCGAAACTATCTCTGAATAATTTTGAATTCATCCGTATCCTATGCATTTCCATTATTATTTTGTTGGTATGCTATAAATTAAAGCAATAGGTGTTATAAAACTAAGAGAGCTATTTTACACGATCTCTCTTTATACAGTAGGAGAGATTGTGCACATGGATAGGAGAGCTTGCGTTTAATTAGAATTACAATTAAATTGTTAACAATAATAAGCGCACTTAAATGCATTGTTGTAAAGTTTTTGTAAAAAAATATTTTTGTATTAGGAGTGTCTATTTCAATTTCTTAATTTAAAAAATAAATAAATAAATAGTAAAACAGAAAAATATAAGAAATTTAAAAAGAATTAAAAAAAAATTATTTAAAGAATAAATGTTAAAGAATGAGAGAAACCAAAAAAAAAAAAAAAAAAAAAAAAAAAAAACAAGACTATATAATAAATAATAACATTTAGTTACTAGATAACACGTTTAATTTAAAATTAGTACAATTTCTTTTCAGTTTGAATGGATTCTTGTTTGCTGACCTAATCTGTCATTGCCCACAATCGTGGCACTTAACGTTGTAAATGGTGCAGCTTTCGTGCAACCACTTGCCACAAGTAACATATATAAACTAGTCCATGAGAAATCATTTAATTTAAAAATATTTTGTAAAACTACCATCCTGTATAAATTTCTAGAAAGAGTTATGAAAATGCAACCAATTATTTTTGAAAATGAGACAAAATAACTGCGTTTTATCTTAGACGATCAACATGCACATTCAAGTCGGCACACTATTATATTGTCTCAGCACGCCCACTCTACTCCTTCCTGCCGATCCGTTATGTGCGCAATTTTTCTTAGCTTTACCTTAAATAACTTGCATACGAGAATAAATAAGTTTTCGGAACCAAATTCAGCTTTATGATCTGAAATAAATTAAACATCACATAACACCTGGCTAATAATAACAGATAGTTACTCTAAGCTTTGCGGGCAACTTTTTAATTGTTTCATGTTAACATCGAATCAAAGTATTAGTTTCCCTTAGATATTGTAACAGGGGATTTTAATAGATGTATGTTATGCCTTTTACCAATCAGATTCGGAACTTTAACACATTATTTCTTGTTTTTCAAATTTTGTGACCAAGTTGTTAGTTACTGGCCTGTGTATACTGTGGTCAATTACTAGCAGGTCACCATATAAAACAATATTTTTTTCGTATAATCTTTTTAAAACTTATTATTGTTGATTATTTTTATCGCATTTTATAAAAGTTTCATAATACTTGATTTCATATTTAAGGAGCATTTTTGATAATTATGTATTAATTCTCAGCAGTTGTTTAAATTAGAGAAGGAACATTGCGTACGTAGATTAAAACACAATTAAAAAACTTCAGTTTATTCTATAGGTTTTCTAAGACATTTTAGTAATTCAATAGTGTTTTACCGATTGTTATAAGTATTATGTATAAATTAGAACTACTTACACTAGATTGTATTTCATAATCAGCTTTAGGTTCGTTGATAAATGTGTACTGTAATAGCGCCCTCTGTAGCATAATACAATGTAGAGCTGAGTCAGTACAATATTTTGCAATAATATCACCTATCAAATATGACGTGATTAATCACGTCGTATTTGACCACAGAGATTAAAATATTGTTTTCACGAATATCACGAAAAGCATTACATAGCAATGTCAACTGCTAAAGGAAATGCACTAAAATTAAATAAGTAGAACTTTGTCTAATAAACATATTGTGTATCAAGTTTGGAAAAGTCCGATGGTATAGACCATAAAAATCAAGGTAATACTCTCATGGAGATCGCAACATATGTGATATAATAACGCCACCTGTAGAGAGACATAAAGGAGACAAAAGACTTGTATCACACAGAATAGAAAATTAACAAACAAATAATAGTCAAAAGAACGTTTTTTAAATCGTGTAAATTTTCAAATATATTTTTCTTATGAATATAAAAGGAAGAAAATAATAAGAAATTACAAAATAAAGAAGAAATTTTCTGCCAAATTTATAGAAAGAAAAAGACAAAAAAAAAAAAAAAAAAAAAAAGAAAGAAAGAAAGAAAAAGAAAAGAAAGAAAAAAGAAAGACATATTAAATCAAGCTTTGTAATAAATCAATCGTGACAGCTTACAAAAAATCAGTTTGATTTGGTTTGATTTGTCACTCTACATAAAGGCGAATTAGACCAAAACCTTCGGCTTAAAGTAGATTTTGATCCACTAAAAATATCTATACCTGAGCCGGAAATCCATCCAACAACTAGCATCTAATGGCCGGAACACTAATCATTCGGCCACCAGATGGAGATGCAAATCAGGTATTGATCGACCTCAAGTAGAGTTTGATACATTTGAATGGCCTTAAAGTTATTTTGTGTTACAAAATCTATTAACTCATTCACGTTTAGTACGAAATTCAATTTCCTGAAAATTTTTGAAAAAAAAATCGAATTTTACACCAAATCGCACACCGGCAAGAAAAGCGACGCAACTCAAAATTGCAGTATTTGAAAAAAAATCAACTTAAAAATTGCGATAAAGCCTTGACTAGCCTACAATAAAATTGACACAACTGCTTCTCGGGAGGTTAAATTGCGAGATAAAGATGCGATTTTTTCGTGCACATCGCGGTACTTCATACACATTTTGCTATGACATAAACACAAATTTGCTATTTCTTGACTTGTGTCACTTTCTTGCCAGCTGCGAAATGTTATGATTCCTTTGCTGTCACCAATGATGAATACAAAATATTTTTTTTTTTTTTTCCATTAACTGCAGAAAGAAACTTTTTAATATTTCTGTACTGATAAGTATAAAGGATTTAAGTCCATATTCTTGATTTTTCAGGAGACGAAAAATAAAGTTAAACTAACTAAAAACTAATCAGAAGAATCGATTAGAAAAAAGGGGTTAGGTTGATTTTTACCCTTTATACCATTCAGTGATTGTCAATCTTCATTTAATAAAGGGAAAAAATTGAATTAAATAATTTATACTAAAGATTAATGCTAAATTTCTAACTTGAATCTTTTTTTGCCAATGGATTTTCTCAAAGACTAAATGACATGGATTTAAATCCTTTATACCAATGGATAGAGAATTTTTTTCTGAGTCTATGTACTTAACTCAAAATCGACATTTTTGGACTTAAATCCTTTATACTTATCAGTACAGATTTAACCTTTTGAGAGTTTCAGCGTTTGAAGGTCATCCGTTACTGAACGACTGGAACACGCAAAAAAAGAGACAAAACAAAAGGACAACGAACTTACGCATTTTGAGAAATTATGTCCTGTGTACAACTAAGCTTTAAAATAAAATTACGTAACCCAGTGACTTAAATCTAAATTCGAAAACAAAGACATCTTTAACAAATGAATATCCAGGCCAATTTTTATTGCATTATACCTCTTCCTGTTATAAGTAAACCACTTATTGATATACATTGAAAAATCGAACGAAAACATTCCAATATAAATTTTGTCATATATATAATTCATGATCAAGAAAATCATTTTCATATTACATCAAAACTTATTTCTCTAATAAAATATAAATAAATAAAAAGGAAGGGGAATATGAGAGAAAAGCACATTGATAAATCAAATTTCTTTTGACATGTCGAATATGTGACTAATAAAAATGTATATATTAAAAAATAAATAAATAAGCAATCATAAAATATTGCATATTGGCGGAATTTTTGGGTTAGCTATCAAATATGTACAAAAGAGGAATGGAAAAATCGGTTCGATAAACGGTTCTTATTATAATACGGTTGGCTGACCTGTGGCTCGCGCGGTCAGACAGTCGGAAGTCTATAAGAGAGAGGGAATTTTTTAGATGAAAATTTCCATTAATAAAGGATGCATCACAATGCTAGTGGTGACAAAAAAGGAAGCCTGTGTTCGTAAATAAAGGGGTTGCTCGTATTAGCATATTTGGCGATATCGTTATTACGCCAATTCTTCAATATCAAAATTATCTAAAATTTAACTTCAATTAATTACAGATAAAATCCTTTATAAACGTCATAAACAGAACTGATTTAAAAGTTTCTAAATATGTCGTTAATGTCTTTAAAAAGTTAAAATATTAAAATGATTTAAAATGGTTATTTTTTTTTTTCACTTCAAGGTATAGAATTTCAACCAATATTCAAAATAAACAATATACATGCGATTTGCATAGATTATTAACATTTTCCTATTGTATGTACGGGCCGCGGTAGCCCAGTCGGTAGAGCGCTGGCCTTGTAATTGGAAGATTGCTGGTTCGGTACTCGAGCCGGCCAAAAACCGTCGTGTACACTAATGGTGGCTGGTGCACGTAAAATCTGTCGTGGCCGCAATGTCCTCCATGTTCCCATCAAAAATTATACCTCTGGGGGTCACCGAAGCGGGAGAGCCATCCCTTCCATGGAGGATCAAAATTGTGATGGCATGTCTCCGGACCACCTCTAGGGGTGTGTCCCAGACCGTCGCCAATTGCCCATCTGCGCAGCACTAGTGCGACGTAAAACCCAACCACCACAACTTATTGTATGTACTCGTTGCACCGTTTAACTTTCAATCTACATTGCCTATGTGGTCACACGACAGAAAGACAGACAGGTAGACTAATTGAATCCATAATCACTCTTAAACATTGTGTCAAAAACGTTTAACGCAAACGAAAATGCAATATTAGCAGCGATTTACAGTTGTAGCCCTTAAGAAACATGAATATTTTTGTGTAGCCTGTAAATCTTAACGCTAAACATACCACATTCTGTAGAAAACATTTTTTTAGCATAGTAACAACAAATGTCAATTTCATTGTGATATGCGCAGTACAAAGTTATTTAAATATGTTTTATAAAAATGTGTCTCATAAATCGCGATACATTGGCTTTTTTTTTTTTTTTTTTTTTGGAATATCCTTGTACACAAATCAATTGTGATATTTTTACCATTTTAAGTATCGAACATGCTATAGTGAACTTGAATAACGCATATCATTTTAAAGAAATCATGAAAGTATTTAAGGACGTTAGAGGAGAACAGTCAGTCAGACGAACAGAAAAACAGACAGATAGTCTAATTCAAATTATAATCACTTTTAAACATTTTTAGAAAGTGTTAAAAATGGTTAATAAAATCAAAAATGCAATTCCAGCAATTTCCGATTATAGCTTTTGATGTAGACTATTTTTTGGTAGCCCTGATGTATATCTTAATGATAATCATGCTATATTCTATATAAAACATTTTTTTTTTTGTTTGTTTCTTTGCGCATATGAAAAATAAAGGTCAATACTATTAAGATTTATGCAAAACAAATCTATTAAAATAAGGTTTATACACTGCTCAAAAAAATTAGGGGAGCAAGCGAAAGAGTGAAGAAACGTTTGCGCTATAGCCCTGTATGGGCAAAAAATGGAGAATACACATGCAATAAAATACAATACAGAAAAACAGATGCAAAAAACAATTGTATGGGAACTTCAGTTCTTTGGAATGGTAGAAAGAACATGAAATGATGCTTCAGGGCAACAATTTGGTTACATGCAAATGACAAAAAACTTAAAGTTTGTAAATGATACAGGATGTTTAATATGGCGTGTGGTTTCCCTGAACTGCTAAGACTACCGCACACGAGTTTGGCATGGATGCGATCATATTATCAATAAGACTTTTGGGAATACTCTTCTACTCTCGAAGAAGTGCAATCTCCAAGTTTTGGACAGTAAAAGGAGGCCTTGGTGTGACGCATCATCTGAGTGTGTCGCAAATATGCTCGATCTGATTTAGATGAGGAAATCATGCTGGTCACTCTATACTCTGTATTTTTTTTTCAGCTTCAAGAAGTTCTCCACGAGATAAACTGTATGAGATCTATCCTTATCATCGCAAATTTCTGCAGCGTAAGGTGCGATATGAGCTCTCAGAATCTCGCCTGCATACCTTTGGACCGTGAAATTACCATTCGGAATACTATACAGGCCCGAACGTCCCCCTATGCTGAATCCAGCTCATACCATCAAACCACCTCGTTTCTAAGTGATCTTTCTGAATGAATGTAGGGTTATTTCGAGTGCCCCTTTTTTGTCATACCAAAAGACGTCTTGTGTCACACTCTAAACTGAATCGGGACTCGTCAGTAAGCAGCACTTGCCTCCAAACACTTTGCAGCCAACCTCGATGTTCCACAGCCCACCTTTTTTGGTCCACACGGTGTCTTGCTGTTAACGGAATACACGCTATTGTCTTACGTACACAGAGACAACCCTGAAGAAGTGTATTTCGAATTGTTTAACTTGAGACCCTTCGTCCTGTTGCCCAAAGAAATTGTTTTTGCAGCTGAGTAGCATTAATTGTTCTGTCTCGACGAGCTGTTAACAGGACATATCGGCCATTATTTGCTGTGGTAACACGTGGAGGACCTTATCTCCTTGTCCTGGTTGACGTCTAACATTAACTTTTTCTTGGAACCGATCCCACAATCTTGAAATGACACTTCTTGTCACTCCAACAGCATCTGCTGCACTTCTTTGTGTTTAGCCGGATTCAACTCTTCCCGATAATACGCTGAGCCATGCATTCCGATAAACCACGTTATAATGACATTTTCAAATTACCTTTTCTCAGAGCAAAAGCTGAACAATTGAATTTCACCACTGAGACAGTGAGGAAAAGAAGCTTCAGTGAAATCACGATTTCTGTACTCATATCCTTTTTCTGGTTTTTGACGTCATGAACGTTGATTTGCATATAAAGATTTCTTCTGCTGTTTTCCGCCACGCTTTAAATTATAGATGCTTCATTTGACATTAGTTATCAATATAAGTATTTCCGTAATTTCGTTAAAACGATGTGCTCCCCTAATTTTTTTTTTAACAGTGTAGAAATACCTCTCACAGAACCAGAGGCGGATTTAAGTTAGATTGCGTCCTAGGCCCATTTGTCTATCCCCCCCCCCCCATCCAATATTTTGAAATATTATGCATAAACGTTATAATTATAATAATAAATATAATAGAACTAAGGAAAACTATATTGTTATTCGATACATCAATCACCGTGAAACATTTCATATAAGAATTAGCTCATATTTAAACAAGAAAGAAAAATCATGCAGTACGCATTGATTAGTAACACTTTCCAACTGTACGTAATTGTTGTATCGAATAACTTTTATTATTCTTTGCCTACGTTATCACACAACAGACAGAAGGACTGAAAAATATACAGATAGACTAATTGATTTTAAAATTGCTCTTAGGCATTTTGGAAAGGGTTAAAAAGGCTTAACGCAAAAAAAAAAAAAAAAAAAAAAAAAAAAAAAAAAAAAAATGCAGCCATTAGATTATAATTACAGCTTTTGATATCTCTGAATATTTTAGTGTAGCCCTGTAAATCAGAAAGTTAATCATATCATATTCTATACAAAAGATTATTTTAGAGTATTAACAATAAATGTTAATATTTTTATGATTTTTACAGTAGAAAGACTTTTAAATATAATTTTCAAAAAAATTCTGTCCTAAAACGTAATGCATTGGCATATTTTTTTTTTTTTTTTGTCCCTGTAAACAAACTAGTTGTACAGGACCTATTAATGTCATTCTAAATGGAGAAAATTCTATAAGGATAATGTTTATAAAAACAACACTCATAGAACACGATGCTTTTGAATGCTTTTGGGTGTCCCTGTACACAAACCAGAAGAGATATTCACTCCATTTTCAATATGGAACATCCGATAGTGAACTTCAATAAAATATATCAGTTTCGAGAAATTCCATAGATAATTAATGGAGTTGGAGCGCGGGCTTACAGACAGACAGACAGATGGACAGATACACAAACTGAAATCATATTCACACTTAAAAATGTTAGAAAGTGTTAAAAACATTCAATGTAAACGAAAGTAATATTTTAGCAATTTTTTATTAATAGCTCTTAATATAAATGGATATTATTCTGTCACCCTGTAAATCTAATGCTAATTATGCTATATTCTATGCAAAGCATTTTTTTGTGCAGATAAATAACATAATTCAATTTCCTAAAGCTTCGTGGAAAGTAATTAAAATTTGATTTATAGAAATATCTCTCATAGAACGCAATGCTTTGGAATACTTTTGATACCCTGTATATAAATCGGTGGTGATATTTCCTCCATTTTATACAGGAAACATCCAGTAGGGAATTGGAATAATATATTTCAATTTCATTAAGATATGTCTACAGTAAAGGTATGAAAATATGGTTTATAGAAATAGCTCTCATAGAACACAATGCTTTGAAAAACTTTCGGGTGTTCCTGTACACAAACCAGTAGAGGTATAAATTCCATTTTCAATAGGGAACATGCGATAGTGAACTTGAATAACATATATCAGTTTTAAGAAATTCCATAAATATTTACGGGAGTTAGAGATCGGACAGACAGACAGGCAGACGGACGGACGGACGGACAGGCAGATACACAAAACTGAAATCATATTCACACTTAAAAAATGCTAGAAAGTGTTAAAAACGCTTAACGTAAACGAAAGTACAATTCTAGCAATTTTTTATTAATACCTCTTAATACAACTGGATATTTTTGTGCCACCCTGTAAATCTAATGCTAATCATGCTACATTCTATGCAAAGAATTCTTTTGTGCGTGTAAATAACATATTTCAATTTCTTAAAACTTCGTGGATAGTAAAGTTATTAAAGTTTGATTTATAGAAATATCTCTCCTAGAACGCAATGCTTTGGAATACTTTTGAGTGTCTCTGTACATGAACCGATGGTGGTATTTCCTCCATTTGATAGAGGAAACATCCAATAGTGAACTTGAATAACATATTTTAATTTCATTAAGATATGTCTACAGTAAAGGTATGAAAATATGGTTTATAGAAATACCTCTCATAGAACACAATGCTTTGGAATACTTTCGGGTGTCCCTGTACACAAACCAGTAGAGGTATAGACTAGATTTTCAATAGGGAACGTCCGATAGTGAACTTGAATAACATATTTCAATTTCATTAAGATATGTCTAGAGTAAAGGTATGAAAATATGATTTATAGAAATACCTCTCATAGAACACAATGCTTTGAAATACTTTCGGGTGTCCCTGTACACAAACCAGTAGAGGTATAAACTCCATTTTCTATAGGGAACGTCCGACAGTGAACTTGAATAACATATTTCAATTTCATTAAGATATATCTACAATAAAGATATGAAAATATGGTTTATAGAAATACCTCTCATAGAACACAATGCTTTGGAATACTTTCGGGTGTCCCTGTACACAAACCAGTAGAGGTATAGACTCCATTTTCAATAGGGACCGTCCGATAGTGAACTTGAGTAACATATATCAGTTTCAAGAAATTCAATAAATATTTACGGGAGTTAGAGCGCGGACAGACAGACAGACAGACAGACAGACGGACAGACAGACAGACAGACAAACCGAAGTCATAAACACTTTTCAACCTTGTTGGAAAGTGTTAAAAATAAATTAATTTAGTGCAATCATGAAAAAGATTGCTTTTTTTGGTTTCTCCTTTGAATATATGATTAAATATGAAGAATTAAAATTTTTATTTAATTATTAACTAACAGATAAATATTACGTTTATATTTTCAATAAATAATATGGAAATTATTATGTTTCATAAATAGACAAGCTGCTATGCTTCATAACATTAATTTTACAGCTTTCTGTTTGTTAATTTCTATTTAAATCATTACATAATAATTTTTAAAAAGTAATTCTACTCTCATAAAATAAAAATGTGTTTGTGTCGTAAAAAGGATCTTCCAAATTTGTTGTACTGACGATTGAAAACCTAATTGGTTTTGAATTCCAGTTGCTTTTTATATTTGAATTTGTGTATAAAATTGAACCTTTCTCATAATTTAATAAATTTAAATTTTACCTCGCTTTTTATAGTCGATGAAACGATGGTAATTTTCAGTTTTAATTATCTTTTATATCAGATTTTCTTTTCAAATCCTAGTCATTTTTAAAATTTTAATCGCCTCCACTTAAACCATTCAAATTTTAATCACTTGTAAAAATTTGACGCCCTTCAAGCAGCAGCGCCCCTAGGCCCAGGCCTCACGGGCCTAAGCCTAAATCCTCCCCTGCACATGAACGCAGTGCTTTGGAATTCTTTTGGGTGTCCCGGAACGTAAACAGTGCTGGTATTTACCAAATTTTCAATAGCGAACATATTATAGTGAACTTGAATAACAAATATCATTTTCATGGAATTCCAGGAATATCTACGGGAGTTAGAGAACGGACAGTCAGATAAACTGAAGTCATAAATAACTTTTTAATTTTATTGAAAAGTGTTAAAAATTGCATAAAATTATACACATTTCTGTTTACTAGTGCTTTAATTATTTATTTTTATGTTATTTTTTGTTTATTTTTTTATTTATTGCTAGAATAAACCAAAAAGTCCCCGATGTTTCATCAGCTGATAACATAAAATGGCAAAAAGTTTACTGTAACATAGAACTTTTGTAAATTATGAAAAGGAATAAGTTGAACTAATTTATTTATTTATTTATTTATTTATTTTTTAGTATTAAATATTTTTGTCTTATACACTTTTTGTATTATTTCATTCTAAATTTAAAAAGTGAAGAAATAAAACAAAGAATACATTTAACTAATTGTTCATGTTATTTTATTCTCTTACTAGCAGGCTTTGCCCGCTTTGCTGGTCACTATATTTAAACGAAACTCTTTTCTATATAGCTTTATGAAAATAAATAAATAAATACTGAAATTGTTCTAAAGCTCGCTTCAGGTCCCTGCTTCCTTCAGCAGCGATTTGGTCATCCGTTGAATTTCGGGTGCCTGTCCTTATTGCCTGCGACCGTAGCTTACCACTAGGCTTCCATTGGGTGTTTATCATATATGACAGATTCAATACGGACAGCATCGAAAATTTTTGAAGTGGCCCTTTTATATTTAAATCCCAGTTACATATGAACAACACTATACGTGGTATACATAATATTTTCTTTCACGTTATTTCCTATATTTATTTGATTTATTCAATCAATTATAAGTTGAAAGCAATTTCAAGCCAAATATTATATTACAATAAGCTATGATCGGCTACGTCTATCGCATGAGACAATTAATTTTTTTTTTCTTTTTTGTGGTTATATATACTTTATGCTTAGTTAATAGTAGTTAGTATATAGAAAATTAATTAATTAATTAATTAATATGTAAACCTGATTATGGTACAGCCTTTATCCGGCTTCGAGGTGCATCAGAACAGGCCATAATGAACCATCATGCAAATCTGTATAGCTCTGCGATCAGCCGTTTTCCTAAAAAGCTCCGGATATATTATCATTTAATATTTACTCTGTGTATTTTATCTTTAATGTAATTGTTCTGAAGTATTTTCGATTAATCGATATCTGTCGAGCTATTATTTTAACTTCAATTTAGGTTTTGGCATCAACCATTTTTCCAGTTTGTGTTAACTGTTTTCCATGTGGTTACTCTGCTTATTTCATGTTATTAATTTGGTTTCCTTTAAGATTTTAATTAATATTTATTTATCCTTTGTTTTAATTTAATTTTTCACTTTTTTCTCATTCTTTATGGTTTTTTTGCTGCATTGATCGGGGCGTGAGATGATATAAATTGCTATGATTAGCAATATCGTCTTACGAAATCATTGCAGCTTTCTCTGCTTTATGAAGTATGCGCCCCTTGATAAGTATACTTCTAATTTTAAGCATTTATATCCAACTGATTATGTGGTTTATTATCTTTTTTCTCTTTCACAAGTTTAATGGTCCTTTTTATTATCCTTCAGGTCGGCGTAAGTATTTTTAGTTAATATGGTAACTCATTGGTTCCTTATCTATATCGCAACTTTTTGTGTCATTCTTTCCTCTATGTTAAATTCAGTTCTATATTTTAGTGTGCTGTTATTGTTTTAGTTCTATTAATTGCTAAATTTTAAGATTAAATTTTATTACGTTATCTATTATTTATATATATATATATATATATATACACACACACAATGACACACACACACACAAAAAAAAAAATCTTATTTTATTATATATATAGATTTAGAAAAAAAAAAAAAAAGAAGATCCTTTAAAAGTTCGTATATTTGAAAAGAATAAAATAACATGCGTTTAAAGCACACGAATTTACTTAATTTTTTTCTTTCAATGATGCAAGGAATTAGTTGCCAAATTAACGGAACAATTCCGGGCTTCATCATTCTTAAATGAAGGCCAACCACTTTCAATAAAAACTTGTGATTTTGTATTTAATATATACTGTAAAGATGTTATATTTTTTTAAAAGAACATTCAAAATTGTTAATTTTGTGTGCGAACACTGTAACTGCATACATCAAGTTATAATTTTTAACCCTTTCATTCCCCGTGATACCAATTGGAATCATAACATTTCAAATTTTCTTTCTCACCATCTAACACTCTCGCTGATTCAAAATGAACAATATTAAAATCTATATACATTTTCCTACCGAAAAATGTATATTTTAGATGATTTCACTATCCTTATTGATAAATGAAAGTACATTTTACTTTATTCTGATAATAATATCGGAATCAATTTCCTCTTTTGGGCAATTTAAGTAAATTAACTGTTTGAAATATTTTTTATTTTATTTTTTAATGTTTATAATTTGTATTTTAATTAATTGCAATATGTATTTCTTCCACAGTTTTGATATTTTTATTTATTAAAAAGTTATGATTTTAAATGGCATCAGTGGTTATATTAAACGTAAATAAACACCGCTCAGTTGCTTTGTTAGCTATAATAATTCTTACTCTGCTGTTAATCCTATATATAAAAAATATTTATATATATTACCTTTGAAATAAATTTATGACTAAATATAAGATTTATTGTTTTATGGATGGAAAAACTTGGGAATGAAAGGGTTAAAATATTGACTTAGTTTCTCAACCCAAGAAGTTTTTATCTTAAAATCTTAGGTCGAATATTAACCCTTTAGCCGTGTAGTAGTTTTTTAGCGTATCTGTTTAATAACTCATAAAATAAATACCAAGCAAAGTAGGAATAAGGAAATTCATTTTTGAAATACATTTATATCCAATAATCATTACTTTATAAAATAAAAAAATATATTACATTTTTCAAAATTTTGTCGCTTTAGCCTTTTATTTCAATTACACTATGCTCTGCATGAAAATCGACCCCAACACCACTTTGCAAATTTCTATGTAAAATGACCTCCTGAATCGAATATGACATCCATTTTGCCCTATCACCCACCGTTTTTTAGGGACGCCCCCTATTTTGATCACTTTTCGGTAATTTTATAGCTATAAATTTGAGTTGAAAGGGGAGGGTAGGATTATTTTAACTGTTAAATATCTTCTGATGGGCTATAGAGGTGAAAAATTTTAAAACATGAACATTTGCAGCACGGAAATAATTTAGGGGGGAATTTACCACTGAAATTATGAATTATATTTATTACGTTTTATTAATCAATTATTATTATTATTTATTATACATTATATATACATATTTGTTGTTATATAAAAAGGTATAAAATCACTTTAAAAACACGTAGATAAAAAACTTTTTATTAAAACCAGACACAAAGCTTTTCGCTATTATCAAAATAGCATCATCAGGTGTACTTAAGTAACATAGTAGCCAGCAATATATAATTGATAAGTTCAATACGGTTAAAGTTTAAAAAAAAAGTTCAGTCCACAAAAGTTGTTTTTTTTTAGTGTTAAAACAATTCTTTTCCATTTTCCAAATCAATCATGGGTATAAAATTACCGAACAGTGATAAAAATAGACGGACGGGGTGGCGTCCCGAGAAAACGGTGAATGATTGGGCAAAATGGGGGTCATATTCGGATTTAGGAGATCATTTTACATAAGAATCCGCAAGAATGGTATCAGGGTGGATTTATTTTATTTTATTTTATTTTATTTTATTTTATTTTTTTACGCAGCGCAGTGTTATTAAATGACAGAAAAAGCCGTTTGTAACGGTTAAAGGGAACATGATACAATCTAATATTAAAGAAAAATGAGTAACTTGCTAAAAGTCACTAATTTTGAAACTTTGAGAGCTGTAAATTTTAAACTAAAGCGTATAAATTATTCTCATAATATGAGATTTGTAACAGCGTTTTCTCAAACGTGATATAATACAATAACTTAGGAATGAGTAGCAGCTTTAGATTATGTTCAGAGGCAAAGCTCTGGCCGACCGTTCGGCAGTATACCAATTCCGGCTACAGTGTTTTTTTTTTTTTTTTTTTTTTTTTTTTTTTTTTTTAAGAAAAAAGTTTTTTTTTCCTTGAGAACTTATTACATGAATAAGATTAAGTAATAAAGCATTTAGTAAACTAAACCCACTAATTTTTAAAATTTGATTTTTTTTTTTTTTTTTTTTTTGTGTATGATATTTAAGGAAAAGTTTTCTCTGTGAAAATTTGCGTTTTGTTTAAACGAAAACAAAGGCACGCCCTAATTACCAAATAGGCACGAGAAGGCCGTGTTTCCTTTCGAGTGTTCTGAAATGTTCCCAAATTGTACAGCCTGTTGTCTGGCAGCATTGCCTGATTGTAAAAAGTCCCAGCAAACCCGATTAAACATTTATCATTTCTAGCATATAAGACATTGATTAATGAAGTATGTACACATGCATTTACCATAGATAATTTTATACATCGTAGAGAATACAAACTTTCACCAGTTTGCATTTTGGGGGCAATATTAAGCGATTTTACTTATGTACATTTTCCACAATTATAGCTAATTATGATTTGTGTTTACTAACAAATTTACAAATTTTTTGAGATATTTATACTTTAAACCAAGTAATCAGTGAGAGCCCCAAATGCGGTTTGTGTTTTCCTCAGTTGTAAGGTCAATCGGGCCCTGAGATAGTATGTGAAAAAATATTTCGTAAAATTGGCACCATATCTGAAAAATAAATAATTACATAAACAAAAACGTATATTTGTTTTCGTTATTTATTTTTAAATGATATATTATTTTGAATATCAGTATGAAAGGAACAGTTTGCTATGAAAATTCACGCTATGATTAAAGCGTACAGTTAGTTACAGAAAAAATAACAAGAGGAAAAAAAAAATCAGAAAATCACATAAATGTTCACGTAGACAAGTAATTTTATGCTTTCTACTATACTTAATGCAATTTCAAATATATTTAATGATTCTTAGAATCCAATTATATGTATAGGTATACAGTTAAATGTTGGAAATTGGAAATTTTTACATCTGCAACCAATTTTACGCTAATTTCTAACTAAAAATCCAATGCAGCAAATTATTATTATTATTATTATTTTTAATTGTTTGAGTTTCAGATTGCAAATACATTATTTCTAATTTTTATCATTATCGGTAAAAGTTTTATTTAGTTAACAGAATAATTAAAAGTTTACTTCAATGACATATCTTGTAACCCTTTGTTATAAATAAGGATTAATGACTAGTGCCCCAAACACCTAGGTGGAATATAAAATTACCTCTGTAAATAAACAGTAATACAGAAATTAATTTTAAGATAAATAATCGATATTAAAAATGTTTAAGATGCATATACTGTTAAAAATGGTTTCTTAAAAATGAGCTAAATTGTCTCAAAACAGCTCCGAAATAATGTATACTTAAATTTGAAAACTCATGTACTCATTTTTAAGTATAATGACATGTCAAACATGGGGATATTGAAATTCTTATGTGTCAACCCCATTTTTGAGCATGTCAATATACTCAAAAATGAGTACATGAGTTTTCAGTTTTAAGTATAAAACTGTTTCGGAGGTATTTTGGGACAATATAGCTCATTTTTAAGAAACCATTTTTAACAGTGTATCGTGTTAAGGAAAATAATATAAAAAATGGGGCTATATATAAATGTAGTAGGGCCCTCATAATTTTCTTTTCTGTAGGTACATGATGAAGCTATAAATTATAAAACTATAGAAAATTTGAAATTGTTAACACATGTCAAACAATTTTGAAACGATACTTTAAAACTAACCGATCCTATTTTCAACTTGTAGTTTTTGTTTAAAAATTTCAAAAGTTTTCGCCAAACGAATGCGATGAAATGGAAATATAGAAATCCGTTGACTATCATCCGGAACTCAAAATACTAAACGCTTCAACAAAAATGTTGACAGATTGACATGAGTTCTCTTTTCTGTGATCTCTTTTTCGTATACATAAGCAAGTGCTTCCATGCCATACGAACTTACTCGGTCACAGGTTTGGTTTGAATCCACTTCCTGCTAATGGACTAACAGCAAAATTTTTAACAAACACTCTTAAACTCCACAACATTCATAATTCCTACAAATTATTTGCCGTGTAGCATACTGTATCGTAGAAGACACAGCACATACTCGAACTCTTGTGGGATATTTCTAGATATTGCTACACATCAACATCATCTATTACAAAATGGAACTAGGATATGAAATTTCCAAGTATACTGCCTTAATTCAGGTAAGGGTACAATTACTTATTATATGGAAAGCAATTTTATTTCATCGAAATTCCTGATTAAATATTAGGAGATTTTGACAGCATGAGTAATCCTTGTTTAAAATATTAAATTGATAATTTAAATTTTTGACCTTCAAATGTAATTCTTGAACATTTTGTGAAGCTTTATTAGACTTTAACTATTTAATTTAAATTCGTTTAAAAAGGAGTGGGGGGAAAAAAACCTTCAATGGATAAAAAGTTACTACCAAACAAAAACAGCTTAATATAAAGGGAAAAGATAACTATGAATTTTAAGACTTCTTTGAGTATGTAAATGTTATTGAAATAATTTTATTATGTGAATTCTTTCCAACAAAATCTATATACTATTTCTCTAACGTGGCCCAGTTCCGATTATATTTTGTTGAAACGATACGATAATGATCTATTAATAAAATACTTAAGAGAATATATATATATATATATTTATAAATGGGCAATATTTAAGCACGCGCACTTCAGCTCAATGATCTACTAAGGAAAAATGACGACATTTGTTGACAGATTATTATATGGAAAAATATATTTTTAAAAGTTGCTTCTTCAGTATCCTTGAAAAATCATTTTAAACATAGCAATACTTTAAAGAAATATACAGATTGTAAATTATTATTATAAATTGACTAAAAAAAGCAATGGTAAACAGTGTAATCAAAATAGGAATTAGTTTTTAAAACAAAAAATCATACCAAAATAATTAAATAAAAAAGTCATCGCCAACATAGCGACGAAAATTTAAAAGGCACCATGGGGGTCCTAGAGTAAAATTGTACTACCTGCGGAAGTATGAAACTGGGTCGTCAACCATGAGTTTAATTTTGAAACCTTTCTTCAAATGATTTTGGTTTCACCATTGAACAGTATTAATTTGATTCTAATAATAATTTGGCTTCTGGTAAATTAAAATGAAATTGGTATAATATTTATGAGTTTCAAATTTTAAAGGTAACTAACAATAAATAAAGTGCGAAAATTTCGCACGGGTTTGCTAGTTTTAAATAAAGTACATCGGTGTTTCAACGGAGACTTCATACCGGAAAGTTTTTATAAATGTTTTCAGTTTATTTAGTTTTATTTATTCGTCAAAAATACATATGATAGATTCCTTTTTAAAAACACTTATGTATAAATTTGATTTAAAGATCAGCAATGTTGGCAGCTATGAAAGTACATAATTGAGAAAAAAAATAAAGTTAGTGTTAAAATAAATATATATATATATGAGTAAATTAATAAATTTATCAGTGATGGATACTGTGCCAGTAGTAAACACTTTCTACATTTGAACTCGAAAAATAAGCTTTCTAAGCCTCGCGTTTAAAGTTGGTGTTAAAACCCTCTAAACTAGTGCCTTGAACAAGGAAGCTATCAAACCATCAAATATAAACTGATATCTATTTAATTGAAACCAATGTGATTTTTTTGTCCTCTTATTGTTTCTTGCAATCTGGAATAAGGTTAGCCAAATTTGTGTGCTTTACAAGTGCTTATTCCGAGCTGATTTCTTCTACCCTCTGCTTTCATATGATTAAAATAAATGTGCACAATTTATTATTATTATTATTATTATTATGATTATTATTACTTCCTTTACCCGACTACCGTAGATAATGAGAGTATTGTATTCAGTCAAAAAAATTTATGTGAGGTTTTCACCTGATTTATGTGTTTTAAAATCTCTTGAATTCAATAAAATGGTTTTCGTCAATGGGTCAATGTACGTGTTTATATAATTGAAACCAATGTGATTTTTTTGTCCTCTTATTGTTTCTTGCAATCTGGAATAAGGTTATCCAAATTTGTGTGCTTTACAAGTGCTTATTCCGAGCTGATTTCTTCTACCCTCTGCTTTCATATGATTAAAATAAATGTGCACAATTTATTATTATTATTATTATTATTATTATTATTATTACTTCCTTTACCCGACTACCGTAGATAATGAGAGTATTGTATTCAGTCAAAAAAATTTATGTGAGGTTTTCACCTGATTTATGTGTTTTAAAATCTCTTGAATTCAATAAAATGGTTTTCGTCAATGGGTCAATGTACGTGTTTATATGTGTGTGAGAAATTTTCTGACTGTCATATCTCTGATTATCATGTAATTAATAAAAGGAGAAAGACGAATTTTTAGAATTAAGACAGGACTAATCTACAAATGGAATTATCAACTTTTTGTGAAAATTGGAAAACAGGAAGTGGGGGACCATAAGTCCTTATCTGTAAAACGGCTCTAACAATTTTTTTCAGAGTTGCTACATAAACTCCCTTTCAGATGTCCTTTCGTACGTATTAGTTGGTTAGTTCAAGAAAATTGATGGCTAAGTTTTACTGTAGGGCACCCATTGGCGATTTGTGACGCTGTGATGCGATTCAGTGTATCGACACTTTTTAATAGTAACCTTTTTGTATCGAAACTTTGTTTAAACGTCTTGGGACGTTTTCTTTTTGCGCCGACCATTCGTGTATGTTTACCATAATGCGAACCCAGCTGAATGATTTTTTTTTTTTTTTTTAAATGCGTTTTTGAGATTTAAAAATTAATTTTTCGAGTGTATTTTATTATTATTATTATTATTATTATTTAGTAAATGGAATTATTTAGGGGAAATGCAGAGCAGATTTTCATGCATTTTCCAATGCATGCGCTACTATCCAGTGATGTTTTTTTTTTTTTTTTTTTTTTAATATCGGGATACTGACCACTGCGTTACAGATCTTTATACATTTTCTAATTCATGCACTTCGAATTAGGGGTATCCAGTGAGGATTTTTTGGTTTTAATATTAGAATACTTATCGCTGTAGCACGGATTTTCATGTGATTTTTTTTTGTTGTTGTTGTTGTTGTTGTTGTTGTTGTTTGATTCTGTACAGATTTTCATGCATTTTCAGATTCATGCAAAGCTGTAATTTTGAAAATTTATGGAAAATCTTCAAGTTGTACATAATTCATAACACTCAGTTTTATGTGATAAAGCTTGAAAGCCCTCCGATTTTTTCATTTATTTATTTTATTTTATTTTATTTTATTTTTATTTATTTTTTATTTTTTGTGGTGAAGTAGCTCAAATTTTTATTACTGTTTTAAATGTTTATTTTAATAATCTTAAATATGCTTAATTTATTTCAGTGAATTTCAAAACAAGCACCAGAGTGAAACACTAATTTATTTTATTAAAATGTATTTTTGATGTTTTGTAATGGTTCAGAGTATCGATTCGTGATACGATTCGCAGTATCGACTCATTCGGTGAGCAGTACATCGGCAGTAGCAATGGGTGCCTTATAGTAAAGCTGTTCCAGACTGATAGACGACCTGTATAAATAAGTCAATTTTAGGTTTGGCAAGTGCATTCCTTTAAAAACGGCTCTGCGGATTTTCTCTAAACTCGTCCTATTAACTCCCTTTTTATGTGTCCTTTCGTATGCTATTGTTAGTTTCTAGTGAGCAGATGAGTTTTCCAAATTTTCGTAAAAATAGGCAATGAGACTAAAAGTCGGTACCCCAAAAGCACCTCTAACGATTTTTTTTTTTTTTTTTTTTTTTTTTGTCACAAAAACCACTTTTTTCTTGTTCAGTTTTTTAGTTGCACATAACTTTTTAACCCATTCCAACCCAGGCCATAAGATCATGCAGGTTAGACATCCACGACATCCACTTACATTTTTGCATCTGGAACAGTCGTATATAATAAAATCAGGAAATGAACGATCGAGCTAATTAGCGAAAAGTGCAAAGTACAATTTTCAATCAACAAATGTCGGTTATAGTCCCTATTTTTCTTTCAGTTTGCAAAAACAGAAGATTGTAATGTAATGTATTAAGGTAAAAATGTTTCGGGTCAGAAAGGGATAAGTGGGTTCATTGCTGGTACCACGATATCCAGTAGTGGCCAACCCTATCTACTACCAGATCATTTGATTTTGAAGAAGGTAACCAGTATGGGACACAACGCAACATTTTTTCCTAATTATGAATGCAGAAAGAAATGAGAATTCATTTTACTCAAATATCTCGATACTTATTTTTTGTTTCCGAATTGTGTTTAGATACCTAAGATTCCAGCGTACCTTGCATATATTTGAAAATGAAACTGACAAGTCTATTCATTTCCAAGATTATCACATAGTGTGTGTTTATAATGTTACTCATGAATTAAAATTTGCTTAAATAAGACAATACTATTGAAACGTTGCAATTTATGGCATTTAGAATCATAATGTTTCAGAGATTATTTTATTTTTCTCCCAGTTTCTGACACAAGTTAAAATGCATTTTTTCTTTCGATTATTATATTAGGGTTATAACAAAAAATGTCCTTTTGTTAATTCAATATACAGTCGGTAACAAAAGTGGCCGAACACTAGCAAAAATTCCTATGTAAAAAAAGTACACTTCGTACGGTTTTGTTAAATAAATCCTTGTCGAATCATGTTCTTAGTCAGTGTAAAAACAGGATTCGATAAGAATTTATTTGACAAAACCGTATGAAGTGTACTTTTTTTACATAGGAATTTTTGCTAGTGTTCGGACACTTTTGTTACCGACTGTACTATATTTTTCAATAGGTTCTCTACTGAAATTGAAAGTTGTACAGTACTGGCGTATTTTCACTTCTCCTCTAAGACTTTTCTTTTCTTTCTTTCTTTACAAAAGTACTTTATCAACTTTTACAGTACGGTCATGTAACGGAAGAGTCAACTCAGGTATCGGATACTGGTCTTTATCAATCTCTAAAATTATGAACAGTATATAAAAATATAGTCAGAAAATATTCTTAAAATGTTCACACTTGCACAGTTATATTAACTCTTAGTTGCCAAATTTTCTAATTTTAAAATCAGATTTGGCAGTAGTATTTCTAAACAGGAATCTGTCATATTTATTTTCTATGATTAAATAAACTGAAAACATTTATAAAACATTCTCGGTATGAAGTTTCCCTTCAGAAACAGGAGATTTGGGACCTATGTCTTAAACATAAAGTGTAAACAATATATACGTAAAATCCTTTTCCAAAGTAAAGTATTGTTTAAAAGGAACACCTAAAAGCGAAACTCGTTTTACTTAAAAAACACAATTTTTCGTGACCCTCAAGTAATTTGTTAAGTGAATATTTAAAAATTGGTATATAAGACAGTTTATTCATTAGAAAATATTTAAAATTCAAAGATAATGCAAAATGGAATCACACTTTTTAATTTCGCATAAGAAAATTGATGTGTAAAATGATTTCAATTAAGTATTAATCTTAAGTAAAAATTTCTTAGTAAGAATGTAAGAATCTTGGTCACAGTTCTACTCATAGGTTTCAAACAGTAAGATAGAAATATCACCTAATTTGCATGCAACAGTCAATCTATGCCCTTGAAAAAGTATTGATGTTGTATGTTTTAAATAAAGGATGCTTAATTTTTTCAGAAATCTTTTTATTTATGTTTTATCTAGTTCTTCATGTGATACTTGGTTTCACCTACTGAAATGTTTGAAAAGGTTTTCATTATATGTATTATATATACAGAAATGCTGTTTTCAGACGCAGAATAACTTGCATTCTCAGAAAAAAAAAATATATATATATATGTTTTACATTAAACGAAATATATGTATTGTTCTATTGCAATTTTAAGCTGGTTAAATATTTTATCAGGATTCAACGTCTTATTTGAGCCATGACACTAAATAAAACATTCACCAAATAAATGCCGAATAAATCGTTTTCGTTACTAAACATAAAATTTTGGGTTTAACTACCGCTAAAAAGGATAATTGTTTATTTTAACAATTATAACGAATTTAAGATTGTGTGTCTCCTTGTTTTTACGCATTTTTCCCCCAGAGAATTGAAGATGAGAAAAGTGCGTGTATGTAGGTTTTCATCTACGGCCGATCGACTACGTAAGTATCATAAGCTAGAGTGGAATGCCCTCCGTGCAGAGAAGGGGGCTTTCTAATGGGTCCGTATTTACGTAATTCGATAAAGGAAAAAAATCTTGAAAAGATATATTTTTTCCACTTAAAAGCGTGGATAATTTTAATATGCTAAGCCTGCTTGAGTCTGTTTATTATTATTATTATTATTATTATTATTATTACAGTAAAGTTTTAAATCAATGACTTTTTTTTTAAATAAATACTTGCATTTTTCCCGTATGGATCGCAGTCCTTTTATTGAAATAACGCCATAACGACACAATATGGTTGGATAAAATATAGGTTTAGGAATATATTGGCAACTTGGAGGAGCCTACAATGAATTCGCCGATTTATATTTCGTTTTGATTAAGATATTTAAGAACATTCAAATCGTCAAACTAAATTAATTCTGGAAATCGGAGGATTTTAATCTACAAACTACCAGAGATGTTAATATCAACTGTAAGGAATCAACTAGCCTCCCTGTTTGAAGCAAATCGTACAGATATGTATGCATGTTTTTCATAATATATATTTCGCATACCAAATGTCGTGCATTTATACAACATGGAACCTGAGATATTGCCTTCCCGCAAAAAAGAATTAAATTGCACTGTAACAACACCTTCTTTCTGTTGATTCTTCTTTCTGTCCCAAATTAAATCATCATATTTTTATATAATTTCTATCTCACATACTAAGTTTAGTGGACTTTAGATGCGAACTAGAAGATGCGATATAACATTCCGTTGTACAACGGAATCATGGCCTGGCAGCACCACCTGTTTGGCCATGTAATTTAAAAGCCAATCAGGATCAATTTAAATAAAAGTCCAATTAATATTAATTTAGATTAAATTTCGCCCGTAGATTCGGGAGAAACGGTGCCTACAAAATATTGCTAAGGCATGCTCACAATGCACGTGCACACGTTTCAAACACAAAGTCGGTCGTTAACGTGTTGAGAACTTCTCAAAGCATGGCTAAACCCTAAGACGAAAATTTTCATGAATCCAATACTTTCCTTTTGCGTATTACAGACGAAAGTAAAAATGTATGCTACTTCTAATTTATTAAAATTTAACTGTATATATATTTTTTTATTCTTTATATACACTGAAACAAAGTAAAGCATGATTTTCTGTTTAATTCAAGATTTTAAAATTGAAGAATATAATGAGGAATTTGCATACATGGGGGATTTGAACAAAATCCTATTTTTCTGGTAGTTTTAGGCCCATAAATTTCAAAAAGTTCATTAAAAATGCAAAAAAAGTTCTGATTAATTTAAAAAAATAACTTTAAAATTAACCAAAAATCACGTGACTTCAAAACGCTGCCTGATGTCACACTTTATGATGCTTCAATGTTCACATTTTGTTAGTCTGGTTAGTACGCAGCAATTCGTTTTAACTTTCGTAATTATTAATTGTTTATGTGATTTCTGAGCGTTTCTTTTTCATCTTATAATCATTTAATATCATTATAACCATTTTCCATTATCACTATTTTCAATTGTTTTCTTTTCATGGCGGTTGTCCAATGTCTTCGTTTAATAGGGTTCTGTGGAACGCTAAAGAATAACTTTTGAGAAGCATTAGCCGTTGTATAGCATTAGCCGTTGCAAAATGTTACAATACAATATTTATAATTATACTACGATTTTTTAATATCCGTCATTATTACAACATACAAAACCTGTTTCACTGATTCAAGAAGAAAAGCAAAGCGCGAAATCGAATGTAAACAACAATTACTCCCGTTTGTTGTCATAAAGAGTGACATCACGATATATTATACTGCGTTTTCTCGATGGAGTAAATAGTGCGATGTTAAAATTGTTATAAATCAGTCATTAGATTTTATATAAAGAAAATGTATGTATTTATTTTCCTACCTTATCATTTTCTATTGTATAAGAATAAAGTCAGAAAACGTGCAAATTCCCTACTGCATTTTTTTTTTTTTTATATAAAATTTAAATATTTGATAAAAGCAGACATAACTTTTACTTCTCGTATCTTCCAACAAAGTTGAAAAGTGTTTATGACTTCTGTTTGCCTGTTTGTTTGTCTGTTCGTGTTGTAACTCCCATAAATATCAATGGAATTTCTTGAAACTGATATGAGTTACTCAAGTTCACTATCGGATGTTTCTTATTGAAAATGGAGTAAATAACACTACCAGTTTGTGTGCAAAGTCACCTAAAAGTATTCCAAAGCATTGCGTTCTATGAAAGGTATTTCTATAAACCATATTTTAATACCTTTACATCGCACAAATTTTAATGAAATTGAAATATGTTATTCTTGTTCACTATCGGATGTTTTCTATTGAAAATGGAGTAAATACCACTACTGGTTTGTGTACAAAGAAATCCAAAAGTATTCCAAAGCATTGCATTTTATGAGAGGTATTTTTATAAATCATATTTTAATAACGTTACTTTGCTCAAATCTTAATGAAATTAAATATATTATTCAGATGCAGAAAAGAATACTTTTAGTAAATCGTACAATTATCATTAGTAAGATTTACAGGACCACACAAAATTGTTCAGATATATAAAGGACTATTATTATAAATTATTGTAATTGCATCTTCATTTTAATTAAGCATTTTAACACTTTCTAAGAATGTTTAAGAATAAATATGGTTTGAATTAAATTATCTGTCTGTATTTCCTTCTATCTATGTGTACGTCTGCCTGCCTCCGATGTCCGTAAATTCTTTCAGAATTTCTTAAAAATGATATATATATATATATATATATATATATATATATTATTTGAGTTTACTATAGAATGTTCCCTCTTTAAAATGGCATTCTTAAACCCTGAGAAATTTATTTGTGTACGGAGACATTTAAAAAAAATAAATAAATAAATAAAAATGCTAATGCATTGCGTTTTAGAAGAGACACTTTTATAAATCACATTTAAATAACTTTCTATAGCAAAAATCCTAATGAAACCGACATTTATTGTTAATATGCTAAAATAATGTTTTGCATAGAATGTGATATGCTTAACGTTCATATTTACAGGCCTACACTAAAATATTGAGCTACATTAAGAACTACAGTTGAAAATTATAGGAATTGCATTTCCTTTCGTTTAAAAGTATTTTTAGCACTGTCCAACAACGTTTAAGAAATGATTACAAATTTAAATAGTCTTACACGTCTGCCTTTCTCTTCTTCTGTCTGTCTGTTGTGGGATAACACGAGCAAAGAATATTGAATGTTAAACTATGCAACCAGTACATAGAGTTGGAAAGTGTTAATAATCAATGGGTACTGCATGATTTTCTATTCTTCTTTTTTCTTCATTTCATTTCATTTTTTTTTTTATCTCTTTTAATTTATTTGTTAATATGTGTGTGTGTGTGTGTGATGAAAATTTAATGAAAGCTTTTAGGATTCAAACATAAAAATATTTATTTAAAAAAATTGCTTATGAATGAATCCATTAGGTAATTCTAAAATATGTTTAAAATATACTGTTAATAATTTAAAATATACTGTTAATATGTTTAAAATATACTATTAAAAGTTAAGTATATAAAATGGAAGAGAAAAAATAATAATTACTTACCTGGAAAAATCATAACAATTACGTATGGGGAGGCATTTTAAACATTTTTCTAAAATGTATCATTTTGAATTGTAGTACTTTCTAAATTTAAATAGTTTTCAAGGAATTTTAATGTAATTGATATCGTTATATTTCAATCCAAATGCAATATTTATAATTCTAACTCAATAATTTAAAAAATAATGTTTAATGCCTAACAAATCATATTTGTAAATTACTGTGTTAGGGTTATAAAATTTTGCGTTGCACATTGAAACATAACAATGTGGAATTTATAGCAAAAATGGAATTTATGGAATTTATAGCAAAAATTTATAAAAATGGAATTTATAGCTAATTTTTAGCAATGAAACATAAAAATATTTTTAAACTAGCACGTTTTGGTTATCATATAGCTTTCTTCTATATTTTTCTATTCAAATTCACTCAGTACAAATAATCCATTAAAATTATTTTTCATAATAAAATATTTCTTTTTTTTTTTTTTTTTTTTTTTGCAAAAAAATAAATAAATAAATAAATAAATAAAAATAAATATAAAAAAAATAAATAAATTTAAAAAAAAAAAAATCGAGAATTTTGTTTTATATTATCACAAATCTATGGTTCAACCATTCGTTTTAAAAGTATTGACGACTTCTTTTGAAAAATAACTACATAGAAAATTACAAAAATTAAACGAATGGACTAGAAGTAAATGATTTCTCAAAATTCCACATCATTATTAATAAAATCTCAAAAAAAGAAAAAGAAAAAAAAATCACTCGAAACAGTCGAAACCTATGTTTAAGTTCTCGCTGCGTTCGGTAGCAGTTTTCCCGCTCTCAACATGAGGAGTATAGATCCCCACTGCCTTCGGCTTCGACTTACTTTTTACTTTCCCGTTCTCCACGAATAAGTTAGAAGTTTCGGGAAATCCCACCAAAGTTTATATTACGTACACTTAATCAACACCCACACACCAAATTTCGCCATTCCAATGTAATGTAAAGTAGATTTAAGCTTGAAACCTCGTTTTCTGCCCTGCCCGGGGGGTAGGGACTGGGGAAATTCCGCAAAATTCATTTACAATGCGTGTTGCACACACTTCAGCAACCGACACATCAAAAAATCGCTTTCCTGGGATAATTTAAAGCACAGTTATGTTTGAAAACGTGTTTTCTCCCTCACCCTTAGAAGGTGGGAAGAAGGGAGAATTTCGCAAAATCTTTCTATACTATGTGTTCGATACATATAACCAATACTCACATCAAAAATTGCTTTTCTAAGATAATTTGGAATAGATTTAAGCTTAAAAATATGTTTTCACCCCCCCCCCTCCCCGGGAAGAACAAAACTTCACAAAATCTTTTGTAGTATGTGTATTGGGTATGCATAACCAATCGACACATCAAAAAATCGCTCTCCTGAGATAATTTCGACGAGAGCTATTCTTGAAAAAGTGTCTCTTCCCCGGAGGGAAGAAATTCACAGAATTCCTTCATAGTGAGCGTTGGTTGCCAATAACGAACACGTACATAAAAATTAATCTTCCATACTTGCCAACTATCTCATTATGAACTGTACAATTTTTAGTACCCGCCTTTTTTCCACACCAATAATTTTTTAGAGTAATTTTAGTCTTATTTAATCGTAACAACATTTGGAGAGAATTACTCTAAAAATATAGTGGTGTGAGAAAAGGGGCGTTTTTTCAGGGGGCGTTAACAATTGTACGGTTATTATTGAGATGGTTGGCAAGTATGATCTTATCGAGATAATTTGGAGTAAGGTTGCGCTTGGAAACTTGTTTATTGCTACCATGGCTTTAAGGACCCTTCAGAGACTGGCAACTTTAGAAAGCGTCAAGTCGGCTCTATTGATATTCCTTTGATATGGTTAGGAGATCGACGTTGGCTGCGACGCTGGCTGCAGTCGAAGATCCCAAACCTCCTGGTGCGATAATTGCATGAGAAGGGGGTCTCTTTTGTAAAAGAGCAATAAAAAGTAATGTCCTTCATTGTAAATGTGTGCAAAATGTCAAGGGTCGCTTTCGGACAATGGATAATTTATGAGTTTTGACGCGCTGCATGTTGCTAGTATCTGAAGGAAGCTTCAAAGGCGGAAAGGGAGGAATTTCGTAAATCCTGTTACACTAGGCGTCGGATACATATAAACAATCCCTGTATAAAAATGCTAGACTGCAGCTCCCATGGATTTTTCAGGACAAATTTAGCGCTAAAACGGTGGGTCTCAAATATGCCCCTCGTACACCTTCCCAAAATCAAAAATCACGAAAAAAAAAAAAGAGTTTTTGGAAATATTTTAAAGAAGACGCATGTCTGTTTTTAAGATCTTTACACCATTCTTGGTAAAAATCCGGAATTTGCGAAATTTCTCCCCGAAAACCGATTCTCCCCTCCCTTAAAAATAAAAAATTCCAAACTCACAGATTTTTTTTTTTTTTTTTTACTCATATCTAGTCTTCCCCATGTTCGATATCTTAACCGTGAAATAATTAGGAGGCGTGTTATAAACATGTTTTTGCCTCCTGCGCTGCAGGGATGAAAGAGGGGGAGAATTTCATAAAATCATATTACTATAGGTGTCGGATACATATAAACAACCCATGCACTGAAATTCGTGTCAGCAACTACCAGGAGAAATTTAACACTAAAAGGGGCTCTTGAATTTGTACTCTCGTAACACCCCCCCCCCCCCCAAACATCGAAAAATCACAAAAAAAAAGGGGCGGGGGTCGGAAATATTCTAAAGACGCCTGTTTTCAAGATTTTAGTACCAGTTTTGGTAGAATTCTACTCAAAAATCTGGAATTTGTGAAAATTCTCCCCGAAAACCGATTTTCCTTCCCCCTTTAAAAATAGAAAATTCCAAATTCCATAACTCAAATCTAGTCTTTCCCATGTGCAATTTCTTCACCGTGGAGTAATTTGGAAGCGTGTTATGCTTACAAAGGTGTTTTTGCCCCCTGCCCCCAGGGAGGAAAGGGGGAGGAGAATAATATCGTAAAATCCCACTACTATTGGAGTCCAAATACATATAAACAATCCATACAACAAAATTCGTGGCAGCAGCTCCCATAGATTTCCCAGGACAAATTTGCTGCTAAAAAAGGGGAGGATCTTGAATTTGTCCCCTCGTAACGCCCCCCTAAAATCGAAAATCGCAAAACAACAAAAATGTGTTTTTGAAAATATCCTAAAGAAGAAGCATATGGCTGTTTTCAAAATCTTTTTACCATTTTTGCTAGAGTTCTACTCAAAAATCCGGAATTGGCGAAATTTCCCCCGAAAATCGATTTTATTCCCCCCCCCCCCCCCTTAAAAATCGAAAATTCCAAAAATCGTATTTTTTTTTTTTTTTTTTTTTTTTTTTTTAACTCCATTCTTGTCCACCAATGGGCAATTTCTTCCCCGTGAAGAAATTTGGAGCCGACTTATGTTTAAAATACGTTTTTGCCTCCTGCTCTCCAAGGGGAAAGGAGGTAAATTTTGTAAAATCCCGTTACTATAGGTGTCGGATACATATAAACAACATACACACAAAAATTCGTGATCGCAGCTCCCACAGATTTCCCAATAATTGTAATTTTGAGCCGAGTTATACTTACAAATGTGCTTTTGCCTCCTGCCCCTCCTCAGGTGAAAGGGGGGGGGGTGTAAATTTCGCATAAGTTGACTGATATAATTTTAAATTGTGTAGAGCCCTAAATTCCTGCCAAGTGTCGTTGAATTTCGTTACAGACATACAGACACACACACGCATCGAAAATATTGTGAAGTTCATTTTTTGGCTTTCTCGATGTGTGAAACGAGAAGATACTCCAAAAACTTTTGATTCTGAGAAATTTACAGACAAAAGTCTGATTCTATTAATATAGATGTGGCGTGTAAAAACCACACAACTTATTTTGCCCGCTATTACACATATTATAAGTACTTTTTGGAGGTAATGTGGTCAGAAGACATAAAACTGACGTAAAAAATCAGACACAAAACAATATTCCTCTAAAAGAAAATTGATACATGTGTAAAAACATATAAAACAGAATTTACATGCCGAAAAAGAAAATAAAAATCAAAGTAGCCATTTTTGTAAACCCTAATTTCCGAGATTTGCAACTTACCTGTATAATCAGGATGACTTTTAATTTTCCTGTGATAACCACGCAATACATGCGAAACGATATTTGAAAAGACTTTTACGTAGAAATTTTCAAGAAAATTGGAGATGTTTTTGAGAGTCCAACTTTTGAAAGTACGACCCCTTTTGGTAAACCAAAACATGACAAACTCAATTGTTGACAGGAAAAAAACAATTATATGTGAAAAGATATCTAAAAGGGAGTTATTACGGAGAGTTTGAAAAAGCTCTGTACAGCCATTTTTGAAAGAACGCACCTGCGAGATCTCAAACTGACCTACTTGTACAGGGCGCCTATCAGTTTTTCTGAACTAGTCAACTAATACATGCAAAAGGACATCTAACAGGATGTTTATATAGCAATTTAAAAAAAAAAAAAAAAGTACAGCCCTTTTTAAAGCAACGTACTTGCAAGACCACGAATTGGCCTACTTTTACAGGGCGCCTATCAATTTTCCTGAACTAACCAACTAATATCTTTAATACATTTTTCCAACTGAGTGAAGATAATGCCTGGACCGGGAGTCGAACCACGGATCTTTGACTTACAAGGTCAACGCTCTACCAACTGAGCTATCCAGGACGACGACAACCTTTAGGCAGAAACATCTGGTCTATCATGTCGATAGTTCGACAGAATAAGCCGCAGGTAATTGAAAACACCATTAAACAATGGGAGGAAGAAATACAATTTATTAAAATCACACACTAAACTGAAAAAAAAAGCCATATATATATATGTTTTTCTTCCCAATCAGTTTAGTGCGTGATTTTAATAAATTGTATAACCAACTAATACATACGAAAGGACATCTAATAGGGTGTGTATATAGCAACTTTGAAGAAAATTGTTAAAGCCGTTTTTGAGATATTTACGATCCCACTTCCGGTTTTCCCCTTTTCACGAAAATTTGGAAATATCATCTGTACACCAGACCTGTCTCAATTCTGAAGTTCCGTCGTTGTATCTTTATTAGTTTTGGAGGTATGATAGGCAGATATTTGATTATTATTATGGTACAATAATTCTTAACTTTTCTCTGAAATTGACTAAAAAGTATATCCTTAAAATCGTTCTTTTCGAAATTTGTGGATAACAAAATGGTTCTTTTACTTCAAAAACGCTTCTGCAGTACTCAAAAACCTTTTCAGAAGTTTTATTTTTCCCAAAATGATCTGTAAAAATAACTGAAATATTTCTGGAATTATTAATATCTAAAAATTTGCAATTAATTTCTATAAATAATTTTGCAAAAAATCCTTTCTATGCAAGTTTTTTTATGTGTCAATAATTTTTTTACTTTCAGTGAAATAAGAATAAATTAAATAATAAGTCAAAGGAGAATTTTTCATAAAAATTTGTTTTTATTTATTATTATGATTTTTGTTATTACACGTTTTCTCGCGTATAATTCAGTAATGAGAAGATCAATTTCGATATTTTAATATATAGAGAAAAAATTTAAATTACATTTATTCAATGACACTGTTCAACAAATTTTGATGAGTATTTTTTATAAATTCATTCAAAATAAGTTTTATGCATTCTTATTATCATAAAAGGATTGAATAAATATTACCACCTGACTAAATAATTAGCTTCAATATTTTAAATAGGAGCTGTGTATAATGAAAGTGATGAATTCACAGTTTCAAAATGAAATTTACAAAAACTTTCAACATTTTTATTGAGAATTTGATGGCAAACTATCACTGCATGCACAAAAGTGTACAAGCAGTGATTAAAAAATTACATCTATTTCGATTTCATTTATTAAGAGATAATTAGGGGATATTCGAGGTTATATTGCTTTTAGAAATTCCTCTTAAATAGCTTATAGCGTACAAAAAAAAATTCTTATGAATAATTTGTATTTTTTCTTTAAATCATGAGCACTTCAAAGAGGCTTTACGACCGTCACCATTGATCCAATTACGCATCTTACAGGCAGAAGTACTACAAATAAGTGGCAACGCTTTTGAACTTTTCTTGGAAAGCGTTAAACATTACATTAAGACATATTTCCACTTTTTTTTTTTTTTTTCTTTTCAAAAATTCTATGAAAAAAATATTTTAAAAATCTAATATAGAAGTGAAATTCGGAAGAACATATTGTCCTCTTTATAATTTTGGCAAATGATAAAAATAATGAGTTCAAAATATATAGGGGAAGGTAGGTGAATATGGAATAACATTTCTGTTTGAACTCACCATAATAAACTGAAGTACTTTGGATCAGTGTGGATTCGACTACTGCAAACTTTCACATATTGTCAATGTGTTTTGATGGATTTATGCATAGTTGCCAATATTTTAATTTATTCCGGAATATTTTTAGTCCCGCCGCTATTTCACACCACTTTATTTTCAGAGCATTTTTCACCAATATCTTCGATAAAATAAGAAAAAAATTACTCTTTAAAAAAATGAAAAAAATTAGCGGTATGGAATAAAGGCGGGACTAAAACTACTCCCGAATAAATTAAAATGTTGGCAACTCTGCTTTATGTTACAAGAAAATAGAATTTACATGCAAAATTTTTAAATAAGAAGAAAAAAAAAATGGGTAATATGGGCCAAGCAGTTAATATGGAATATTTATGATGGGAAATACGTAATACCCATTTCTTTAAAAAATAATATGTCATCGGGTAGTATTTATACAGAAAATCATAAATAATTGCAATAAAAACATTCTATTTTAAAATTAATATTGAAAATATAGCACTATAAAATTATCAACATTCAAATTTTACAAATATTGCAAATAATATGAAATAGTTGGTATTCCATATTACCCGAATCGCCATCTTAGAGAATTAATCAACTCAATCTCCTGTTGGTAGAAATAAATTCGTGGAAATCAGACTACGGTGAAACCCCGTTCTATCGTTCCCATATCCCTCGTTTTTCCGCATTGATTGTTTTATTTCTATGGTCCCTGCACAAATTGTATTTAAATAATGTTAACGAATCCCGCATGTATCGTGCTTAAAAAAATCGTTTTCGCATATTCATCGTTGTAAGATTTTTCTACTGAAATTGTAAAAATTTTCTCCTGAAGGTCAAGCGGTTCCATATGTCATACAAATTTGAATTACTTCGTTCATCCTAAAATAACTCTTTTCCTCATTTCCACGGAGGATCAAAATTGTAAATTGTGATGCCATGTCTCTGGACCATCTATTCATTTTGTAAGTTCAACATGGCAGGAAGTAACCTCTTCAGTACTCCAGAAAATTGTTTCGTGAAATGTGATTACGTGCGAAAAAATGATGAAGAATAAAAAACGGAAGGGTAAGAAATTGATGATGATGATGATAATGCAGATGAAGGGTGGTTGATTGTAGCAGAGGATGCCTCTGCTGCAAAATTTAGTGATAATATTTGCATTAATCAAGACGCGATTATGGCGTTTCAAAATGTACGAACTTTTATATAAGCACATGACATTACAGAAAAGGACCAGAAAAATGTTGTAAATCTGGAAAAATTCCTGTTTAACTTATAAAAGAAAAAAAACCCAATATAGAATTACTGATTTTTAAAAATAAATTTTGCTTAATGTTTTACAACATTGATTTATTTCTTTGACAGTTTGGAAAATAACAAAATATTTTTTATTAGTAGTATACTGTATAGATTGTGTGTATTGATTCATAAACATTGTTTTCTGCGTGTTTCGACTTTAACACGCATTCGTCGTTTTCCCGCTTTCATCGTTTTTTTTTTTTTTTTTTTTTTTTTTTTTTCAAGCACCCCTTGGAAAACGATGGATTGAGGTTCTACTGTACTAACTTACTCAACTCCCCAACCAGGAATAACACTAAATTTTTCACTCATTTTACTGCTTCGTAATACGTAGATTGCAGAATTCGAAGTACTTACCTACGAAAAAGTCTGAATCTTGAAAAACGAAATAAGTTGTATGACACAAAGTGAACTACCGTACATACTTGAGGTCTAATGAAAACGTTTCACGTACTTCCAATAGCTTGCTGCTCGATACAGGTGAAATATAACAATATTCCATTTTACCGAACTATTTCATGTTTCTTACCGTTCTCTTAATATGAATGTCATATATGAAATGGAAAGAAGTGCCATGAAAAAGAAGTACCATTCTGAAAATAAGCCCATTTTCATCCCGATTTTATTTACACGTTCAGAGCTTATAACTTGAAAATAAAAATGAATATTTCTTTTTACATGAAGATGTTCCTTGTGAAAAAGTTTTTATTAATATTATGTACTAAAATATTTTGAAATTTGAAAGGGTGAAATTAGCGATAAATGTGCAAAATTTATGAATGCTCAAAGATAAACTTGAAATTTGGCATATTGACAACCTAGATAAAATCAAACATATAAATTATCTTTGCATATAAGTATGTTTTATAAATTATCCTATTTCATTATAAACTAAAAATTGCAATTTGATGTTTAAATTTATTTATTTTATGTATGATTTTCTTGTATTACTATTTTTTACTCTTTTTTTCTAATTGCTTATAATAAACTTCAAATACTTTCCGGGGGTGTCAGAAAAAAAAAAAAAAAAAAAATCCGAGAGGATTACAAATATTTTTTAATGTTTGGAGTAACTCGCATTTTTCCCACACACTAATTAGAAAACAGCAACAACCCCATTAGCACATAAAGTTGTTATAACTATATTTTTAACTGTTCAGACTTATTTTCAACGCTATAACAGCGTTAGGTGCTACCTGGGAAAAGGAATTAGTTGTTATCATTTTTTCTTTGTTTTCAGGGGGTTTATATATATATATATATATATACACTCTGTCACAAAAAAATATATGCACCCAGAAGAAATCGAACCACATTCACGAAACTCGGTACAAACGTAGTCTGGTAAGAGGTATGGAAATGATTGAAATTTCAACGCCAATGAGACAAAGCTAAGCACGTTATGCGCATCTGAACTGCGCAGCTGGGCGAGTTTAAAAGCATGATTTCTCGCGCCGAAGAGTTATTCAAACGAATCTGTCGACTTTGATGGACGGTATTGTGACTTGAGATGCCTCTGAGATGTAACCGGCGGCAGTACCGATAATTGTTGGATAGTGAGAGGGGCCGTATAGTAGGCCTCAGAGAAGCAGTTTGGCCGTTCAGGCATATCAGCCTCCACCTCGTTCGGAGCGATATGATAGTTGCTCGGGATTGGTAACAGTAGGTCACGGAAGGGAGAATTAACCATTGTGGAGGCTCAAGACGTCCCAGGAGCGCAAATAAACACGAGGATCGCGCAATCATAAGAGCGACCCAACCGCAACAACAGCATCATTACCCTCGATTAAATGTCATTTACCACATTCTAGGCATCCAGTAGTATCAAGGGAAACCATTCGCAGACGACTGGCCGACGCTGGTATAAACAGCCGACGTCCATTAAGACGCCTACCCCTCACCCCGCATCATAAGCAGTGTCGACTGGATTTTTGTCGACCCAAAGCAAAATGGAGTGTGACCGACCTAACGTGTGATCGCCCGTGGTGAATTACAATTCAGTCTCAGTTCTGATGACCATCGCACACGCATGTGGAATCGGCCAGGCCAACGACCTGATCCGGCATTTGTTGTCGAGCGGCATACTGCTATTACACAAGGTGTAACAGTGTGGGGAGCGATTTGTTGGGACACACGATCACCTCAAGTCGTCTTTCAAGGCACTATGATGAGTCGTAGTTACGTGGACAGCATTTTAACGCCGGTTGTGCTGCCTATTCTATGAAGCCGTTCAGGTGCCATTTTTCAGCAAGACAATGCTCGTCCATATACTGCTCTACTCCCCAACAATGTCTTCAAGGCTATGACGTACTCCCATGGCCTACAGGTCGTCAGACCTCTCGCCAATAGAGCACAATGAAACGAGCTAGGAAGGCAATTGCAGGCGTGTTGGAATGCAGGTGAATTAACTGCTCAGTTGCAAAGGTTATGGCATAATCTTCCACAGGGGGATATAGATGACCTAACTGATTCAATGCCACGCCGTGTTTCGGCTTGTATAGCTGCCAGAGGTGGCTTTACTACTTACTAATTTGTAACATTTTTCATTCTTAATAAAACGATCTTTCGTTCTGAATTTTTAATCATTTACTTATCTCTTCATACACTACACACATGTTAAGTTTCGTGATTGTAGCTCATTTGCTTCTGGGTGCATATATTTTTTGTGACAGAGTGTATATTTATAAATTTGTGATTTTATACACTCATATATATATTTCTTTCCTTTTTCATTCCTTTTTATTTTTATCAAGAGAATGTAAAGTGAAATAAATTGCTTTTGCTGCTGGTATATGCGAATTCATATTCGTTTAAAATTACTATGCATACTCATGTATATTTTTAAATACTTTTCAGAGATGTATTATAATCGCAATTCTGTTTATGGCATCTTTGGTTTAATTAATTTAAATTTAGTAGAACAGTTGATCATAACATTATTTTCTGTAGGTGATAGCAAGTTTTTTCATCATTACAAACGTACAAGGAGCAGCAAGATCACTCAGCCAAGTGAAAGCGATGAATCTCGTGAAAGGCCATTACAATGAAGAATCTCCGGATCCAATGCAGATGCCACCGATGTGTAAGTGACTTTAATGCGTTACATGGGTTTAGAAGTCTGAAAAAATGCATATTTCCTCTATTTTTTTAAATATAATAAATAAAACTTTTTATTCCAAATTTCAAGCGTATAAAAGGGGTTGTTGTGGGTTGTGGAGATTAAGACCGATTGCCTGAACTAGGGTCCTTGGCCTGAAGGGGAGTACTCTCCGCGGGGGTCTTTCTAAGCGGTCCTACCCGTATATACACAAGTTTCGGAGAAAACCACCAAGCATATAAAAGAGCAACATTTAACCAATATTTTTTTAAATTTTCATTTAAAAAAAATAAAATAAATAAATAATTGGAAATTTAACCCGTGGGATATGGTTGCCGGTGGCGACCTTTCAGAAAAGCAATTGATATGATAACACATAATAACCTTAAATGAAATGAGAAAAAAAATGTTAGTAGATAAATATAGCTAGTTCTTGAACGAAGGATTTAAAAAAAAAATTGAATTTTGAATTTTTGGCAGAGTTTTATGCAAAAACAGTACAATTTCCGATACATTTTTACCCCCATATAACCTTGTGAAATTATTTGTAATTGTTAAAAAAAAGAAAAAAAAAAAAAAAGACTTTCTTCAAGCACTAATCAATTTTATTGTGAAGCAGTGTGCAAAGTTTAAATAAGATCGGTGCATTAGTTTTTGAGACATCGTGACCTCCGAATTCCAAAATAGTTTCTTTTAGAGAAAGAAGAAAGGAAAAACGTTTAAAGTTTTAAGTAAGAATAAAACAAACCTAATGTGGGAAATTTCCAAAGGTTCTCTCTTCTAAACTTTTACATCGACTTGAAATTTTGTGGAATAATTCTAGACATATTATACTATTAGATAAAAAAAAAAAAAAAAGATTTTTTGAAATTTTAAAACCTATGCATACTAGCCAACATACTAATTAATATTCCGTAGTACTGTTAGCCCAGCCTTCTTTTTCACACCAGTATCTTTTTAGAGCATTTTTCTACTTATTTAATCGTAATTGCGTTTAGAGAATATTACTCTAAAAATGTACTGGTGTGAAAAAAAGGGCGGAACTAACAATACTACGGAATATTAATTAGGATGTTGACAAGTATGCCCATGTAATCTCTTAAACAAACAATAACGAAATTTGAATACTGAAATTTGTACTTTTAATATATTTTGCTAGAATATATATATATATATATATATTCATTTGAAGTTCTATGACACAAACACAGGTAATAATAAAATAATTAACGCTTGTTGTAAAACCGATAGATACTGAAAATGAAAGCCTGTACGTAATTTTCGAATGCAAAGAAATTCCTTAAAATTTCCTACTTTGTACTCAAAAAAGTAATTCAGATTAAAATTTAAAAGCAAAAAATTATCTTTATTTACATTTATAAAGTGGGTAATTTTAATTACTTTTTCCTTCTTTCAGCATTGCTATCGCAGCCAGTTGTAGCTGCCACTTACTATTTTAGTTCTTATCGTAGACCAATAAACGGTGATGCTTTGAATGTGGACGCCACTGACCGCTGCGAAGCTGCTGATTCCAGACAAGGTACTTGCTACGAGACTACAGACTGCGTTGATTTGGGAGGAACACCCATGGGCAAGTGTCCCCAAGAAGGAGTATGTTGTATATGTAAGTATTATTTAATTTATCTCATAGCGAGAATTGTGACACTCTGGATTCATTATACTAGCGGATGTAAAAAGAAAATATTTAGCAAGTAATTATTATTATTATTATTATATGTATTCTATGTCTATCGTAGTCAAGCACGTACATTTCTTGCTGGTGTATCATCAATCAGCAGAAATATATTTTTTAACAATAGAAATTAACGATTTTGAGATTCTGATTTTTCCACTTGAATCATTGTATTTTTCCATAATTGATTTGAATATCTTTTTAATAATAAAAAGCTTAATTTACCGGGTATAACGCTCGAAACTAACGTCATAGCTACAAAAATGCATTGAAATAAAGAAAGGGAAATGCAATCCATATCGATAATAATAATAATAATAATGAAAAATGTTAAAACGATAATTTAACAGAAAAATATCACCACAACTGCAACAATGTATTGAGAAAAAGAAAAAAAAAAATCTACGTTTTCCATGGTTTTGGGATATTTATGTATTGATTCAAATAATAAGTTAAACAAACAAAATTCATTGGTCCATTTGCAGATAAAATTTCATTTAGAAAATTTATTTAAGTATAAAATATAGTTCTTTCATTTGCAGAAAACAAAGCTTGAATAACCAAACAATTTTCTAGAATTTTTTTTCTCCACAAAACAAAGTTTGAATAAGACAAAACATTTTTTTTTTTTTTTTTTTTTTTTTTTTTTAGAATAAGCTCTTTTCGTTGCTATGCAAAATTTTAATACGCCACGGTGAAATAATAATAACAAATTAAATGTGTAGAATTTAGTTACGTCACGAGAAATCTTATTAATAAAAGCCTAAATTTTCGGAAACTAACGCTGAAAATAATTCCATAGATAAAACAATATACTAGAATAAAGAAAGTAAATTTATCCATGATTTCCATGAGTGTATTCCAACTGAATAATATAGTGAAAAAAGACAATTAATGGGAAAACTTACATCTCAATCCCAAAATGTATTGAGATTAAAAAAAAAAAAAAAATCCATGGTTTGCATGGTTTTGAAAAATTTGTAGATTGATTCAAATAATAAATTAAACATACAAAATTCATTTACCTATTCACAGAGATTTATTTTTAAAAGTTATTTCAGTATAGTGTATGACGCTTGTTATCATCGCAGAAAACAAAATGTTATCAACCAATATTTATTCATCCATAAAGCAAAGCTTAACCCTCCGCCAGGCGCAATATTGGTATGGATAAGTTCGGGTGCAATGCGCCTGACATAAAAATTTTTCGAATTTATATCCAATAATTTACATGTTAGCAATCTAAATATAGTCATTGATATAATATTCATAGGAATATTTAAACAAAGAAAAAAATTAAATTCGTTTATAAAAAGAAAACATTTTGTGTTTAGGAAAAATAAAAAAAATAAAAAATTTCAGATGTACCACTAAATTGAATTAAATTTTCAGAGTATCAAAACAAATATTTTTTGCAAAAATTATACATTGTAGTGCAGGTTTCAGAAACCGACATTCACTCGGAATCACAGTCATTCAGCTTAAGTTTAGCAGAAGAGGGGCATTGGCAAACAGCAGGACACGTTCCACAGATCATATTTGCATGAGCCAAATAAACTGTGTTGTGGCAATTATAATATTCATAGTTTGACATCCTTCAGAAAACTATTTCAAATGTGCAGTTGAGCATCTACGTTTTTTGTGATGTTGAGAGGTTGAATTTTCTGGAACATCTTTGATGGTTCAATATTTTTTCAATCGCATTTGGAGAGCGATGGGGATTCTAACTGTATTCAGATTTCCTCGGCTTTTAGTTCTTCAACTCCTAACAAGTGGACTAATTATTTTAGAAAAGCTCTTATATGATATGGTTCTAGTAGTTGATTACCGAGATGAATCATTCGTAAATCGATATTATTGTAAAAAACTTAAGTATTGGCCTGTGCTTGACATTTCGGCTGACGCGATAAGTGGCGCACATTTGGTCTGCAATATAAACGTCACTTTTGATGGAATTATAGAATGTAACCACCGGCTTCCTTTGCTCTCCTGTTGCAGGATCGATTTTATTATCAACATGAAGTGAATACACAAGAATCACATTCTTGTTTTACTTTAGGACATAGCACACCAAAGTCTTCTGATTTCTAAAGCCAAACTTGCCAGCGGCGGCGTATTGTTTCTTTCCTTTGGCCGAAACAAATTCATATGTTTTTTATTTCTTTACACAGTTCCGACGCATGATAATTTACTTTTTCTTAAACTACCGTTTAGATTTATAGCAGTAAACCAAATATCGAGGGTAATATTGTGACCTGATCCAAATAAGGGCTTAGCAATTCACTTGATGTTTTGTTGACATAGAAAAAAACCTTCAAGCTGTTTCCCAGAACACATTTCTATGTTCTGAATATAAAACACCTTGCATCAACAAGGGTAAAGCTTTTAATTCCGTACTTCCTCGCCTTTGAAGGTATGTACTGCCGAAATTGACACTTTCCTAAGAACCCTGGAAGCCCTTTGTTGATCTTCACGCTTTCCCTGATGCTGTAGCTGTTCTGGCAATATACCTCAATTTTTTGAACACTTAACAAATTAGAGCAAAATGATGGATTTGTTTTATTTATTTATTTATATTTATATTTATTTATTTATTTATTTATTTACTGGTTATTCGCTGATAACGTGATTATCAATGCTTAAGCGACAGATAAAGTAATCTTAACACTCAATTATACATGACCATTTGATTTTCAAAAGGCTTGTCATGTGCCATGCAGTTATAAACAATTTAAAGCATAGGTCATCGCCGACTTTTTTTACTCCCCAAAGCACTAAAATAAAAATTTCAAAAACTGCCGATTACTAATATGATTTACATGGAAATACCCTATAATAATATAGGGAGTGAATATATTTGTAGAATAACGATCGGAAAACTTCCATTTCATAGATATAAAATGAACCTATGTAATATAAAGTATTACAAAGACTTCTTTTGTAATAAGAAACATGAAAATTCTTACTTAATCACAAGAAAGATACTAAGATTTATGTTTCAAGGTTTTTTAATTGTAATAAAATAAGGAAAATTAGCCTTAATCCTAACAATATTTTTTAAGCTTATTCAATATCACATAATTTTAATGTGATCATTGTTTCTGTTTGATCATAATCAGTCCGCATTTTAGCTTCATTGCTGTTATTAAAAGACGATACCTTGTTTTATCTGGTTTTGCACAAATATGTTGTTAAAAATTATACACGCCTGCTCAAAAGTTTAGTAAGATTTGCAAACGACCAGTTTTTTCAATTTAAAAAGTTATCTCACGATGAAATGTTTTCAAACATTGGGTATTTAAAGAACTGAATCTTCCTCATGTTTTTCAGGGAAGATTCGTTTAAAATAACATTTAGGGAGTCTTTAACAAATTGAGCAAAATTAATAATGTTTGGGATCACCCTGTATCATTAAATGAACGAAATTATCTGAAACCTTGTAAAGTTTGATTTGCTACGTCAACTTGAACTCCTGTTTCGTCCATGACTGTAATGGACGAAATGTCCATGTAATAATGGAAGTAGTAATAGAGAGAACCAGACACTTTATAACATTAACTTTTATTTTAACTTATACAGGAAAGGAAGGGCTCGAGACGTGGAAGAACTCGTAAATAGACTTAATTAAACAATAATGCAATTTAGAATATATAAATTTTTCCTCACCACTGTAGCAGATTGCGTTATCCCCAGCTGTCACACTCGCGATCTTTAACCTTGCACAAAGTAGAACTATTGATAGCCAAAACACTTTTAGATCACTATCTCTTAAAAGAACACTCCATCAAAAACACACACCAAGTGCTCTTTTAAGCACTCTATTTAAAATCCTTACATTTAAAAAACGATTCACTTCATTTTATAGCGAAATAATTCTCCTAAAACTACTCATTTTCAATTTCTACCCACCTTTCGCAATCTGCGTAGATCAAACGCCTGTTCTTAAATTGTCAAACTACCTAACCAATATCTAGAGACACTCCATGCCAACCCAAATGCACCTCTACTCGACATTTCCAACCAGCTATCTCCTGCACAACCTCACCAAAATATCCTGGATCCAGCTAGAGACCTTCACATTCTCAACCGAACATTTTACCTTGATTCGACATTATCACTTTAGACTACTTTCAATGCTAAATTCAGCTGGCGATCTTTACCTTCTCAACCCAATATTCTAACTCACCGCCAACATTTGCAACCTCCTTTTTACATTAAAATGTCACTATGCAAAAAAGATATTATTATAGTAGCACCAGTTTTCATCAAGAGATTATTATTCTCTCTCTCTCTCTCTTTTTTTTTTTTTTTTAATTAAGATACGTTATTAACCAATATACATTTTTATAATAATTTGTTTAATATTAGTAATCAAAATAGTTGAAATCAAGAAAAAAAAAATTAAATCAAGCATTTAAATACTTATTGTAGTGTGTTTTCTGTCTTATATTCTGCAATCATAATTGATGCAAATATTACTTTAGAAAAAATATTAATTGTTCAAAAACTTTTTAGTTAACCCTTAAATGCCGTGTGTTGCCTTTCGGCAACATACCTAATTTTGTCTTTTAAAGTATTATTAGAATAATATTGAAGCTCTAATGCTCATGTTTGCCAACTGACAATAACTTGCTTTTTAGCTGTAAACCATAGTTAAAATAATGTATGATTTTTTAAAGTATTTTTCCCGTGATTTATTTAATAAAGGTAAGAATAAAACATTTTTAAATTGATTTAAAAAATAATCAGGCATTTAAGGGTTAAGTTATTGTTCCTCATCTCTACAGGTAGAATATAGTCAAAAGTATATATAATTGGAATTAATTAATTCATTCCAGTATTTTTTTTTTTATTCATTTTCGCTGTAGTTGACATACAGTGTGGAGGTGCTACAAGTGAGATGATCTCCTATTTTCGCAATCCTGGGTACCCAGCTCCCTATGAACAAGAAGGTACCTGTAAAATGCGTATCGCCAAGCATTCAGATGCTATTTGTCAGATAAGGCTGGACTTCTTGGAGTTCGATGTGGCACGACCGGCCGAAGGCAATTGTTCTCAGGACATGCTCGTCGTTACGGGACAAAACGAAAATAACTTGATACCAAAAATATGCGGTCTGAACAGTGGACAACATTGTAAGTCAGAAATATTAAAATAGTTTTATAATTTAAGAAGATTGTGTGTTATTTTAAATTAAAGGAACAGGTGTGCAATAAATATTTATGCTTAAAAATCTACTTCACACACCTTAAAATCAATGCAAGTACTGCCAGTTTTGAAAGGACGTGGCCTTTCTTCTTTAGGTCCTTTCAAAACCGGTAGTGCTTGATTTTATGATGTGTGAAGAAGTTTTTTATTTATTTATTTTTTTTTTTTTAAGTTTAAATATTTAAAGATTGTGCATTAATTTTAGTGAAAAATCTTCTCTATGATCTTTTATAAACTAAATAGATGATTGTGTTCAGTAATAATCAGTGATTACCTAGTGCTCTCGACATGCACATGAGAATTTTCTTTGCTTCTGTAATGTTCTTTGTGTGTAAAAATCATATTTCAGTTTAGGGTGTTTAAATACCAAGTTTTTTAATGAGGTTTTTGCAATTTCTGGTGTTTATATACAATTATTTTTGCAATTTATAACATTTACTTATAAAGTTTATTATTATTATTATTTATTACTTCTGAAGCCTTTCGGTACATTTTTAACTGCTATCTGTCATGTTCTGTCTTTATAATTTTTGGTACGCTTACAGTTGGTTTGACCCAACATAAAATTGCATTTTTAAATATCTTCATAAGATTTATCCATTATATTGAAAATATTCAATAGTTAATTTACATCTAGATGAATTTCAAATTGAATGTATTATGATGTATCCCGATGTTTAATCATTTCCATGTAATTTGTCTAGGCATATGATTACTTGTTTAAAAGCTCTCATTTAACAAGTCGGAATGTCTCGCATTAAAATATTTTTTGCTTTTTTATCTAAAATTAATAAATTTTGTGGCATCGTTAATTGTCTTATTCTTGCCATTTTTCAAACACTTTCTAAAATTTCAATTTTCTTATTAATTGAATTTTGCTTTTAACACTGGGCTGAATCTTAAAGTGTACGTGGAGGACGACGTACAGTCGGTAACAAAAGTATCCGAACACTAGCAAAAATTCCTCTATAAAAAAAGTAGAGTTAACATTGTTTTGTTAAATAAATCCTTGTCGAATCATGTTCTTAGTCTTCGGATACTTTTGTTACCGACTGTAACAAAAAAATCTATTCGAAAATTTACTTTTAAAACGATAAAATTGGCGGTTGCAGGGAAAAAAAAAAAAAAAAAAAAAAACTCTGATCTCTAATTTTCGATTTAGAAAATATTTATTTATTTATTTGGGAAAAAAAATTAATTAAATTATGCATCGCACAAAAATTGACGTCATTATTACTTAATACAGTTCATGATGCCAATATATATTATTCTGAAAAGATTATTATTTTTTATTATTTTTTTATTTATTTATTTATTTATTTATTTACTACTATTTTTCAGATTTTTCTGATTTTTACTGTTAAGTTGTTGTTGAAATAAATAAATAAATAAGTAAATACTATACCAATGGCATCCTTAAATTACCAACTCAAACTCAAACTTAATTATCTTGTTTTGTTTTTTATTTCATTTTGCACGCGAGCTTTTTATTTCCTAATTCAAAATTATTACAAAAAACCTTTTTTGATACTGTCCGTTTCGAAACTGATTATTATTAGTTTTCTTTTCTTTTTCTTTCAAAGAGAAAAAAAAAAAAACGATTTTGATGAAATTTCTGCAAAAGCAGAATTTAGTTTAGTATGGAGACTATTAGTCTTTTTTTTTTTTTTTTTCAAATTTTAACATCGCTTTCAAATCATTCAATTATATTTTCGATAAATTTACGATTTCGATAAATGTCCAACTATCGAAAAACTGGTATCGTAAAAATCCGTAGATTGAGACTAATGTAGATTGTCCTCCGCCCTAAAAAAAAAAAGGGGGAGGGAGGGGGATATCTCTGTGCGGCTTTTAGGTTGATTTCTTTAGGAAACAACCTATTGCAATCACTACGTTTATCTATTTCTATCTATCTATCTATCTATAATGAAAATTTTGTCATCACGATAACTCCCGAAATAATACTCCAAATCGAACCAAATCCGGACAGTGAACTTATTTTATAAATATCTTGAATGAATTTTTAACCAAGTTGCTCTGCCATTTTGTTTTCAAGTGGAGATCACTTGAAAATTTCAAATTCACATTGTAAAAAGAGTATTCCGAATTTGTTTGAATTTTGATGTATACATAAACCAGATAAGTGTCTCAATCAAATTTATTAATGAACTTCATCCGCCATTTTTAACAAAGTGGCTGGTATCTTAAGTTAAGCGGGGCCATTTGAAATCAGGCTACTACTTGAAAATTTAAAATCACTATAATTTTCGTAATAATATTCCAAATCGAACCAAATTTGGACAGTGAACTTATCTTATAAATATCTTCGGTGAGTTTCTTAGCCAAATTACTCCACCATTTGGTTTTCAAGTAGAAGCCACTCAAAAATTTCAAATTTACACAGTAAAAAGCGTATTTAAGATTTGCTAGAATTTTGATATATACATAGAATATGTAATAATCAAGCAAGTTTATTAATGAAATTTATCGGCCATTTTTAACGAAGTGCGGATGTTATAAACTAAGCGAGACAACTTGAAATTAAGCTAACACTTTAAAATTTATAAACATGATAACTTTTTAAAATCTGATTGAATTCGAACCGAAGTTGGACAGTGATTTTATCATATAATTATCTTGAATGAGTTTACAGGGCAATTTGTTCTGACATTTCCAAGTTGCGACCACTTGAAACCATGCTGCCACTTGAAAATGTAACATCTCGATAACTTTTAAAATACTAAGCTGATTCAAACAAAAGTTTGGTAGGGAATTTATGGTTCAAATATCTTGAATATGTTCGCTTAGTAACTTGATCCGCAATTTTATTTCCAAGTGGTGGTCACTTGAAAATTTGCCATTATAATAACTTTTGTAATACCAAATCGATTCGCATCAAATTTGGGTATTGGATTTATCATTCAAATGTATCATATAAGTTCACTGGGCATCTGAGTCCTTCTTTTTTTCTTACAACTGGTGAGCACTGGAAATCCTAGTGCCACTTGAAAAATTTTTATTACGATAATTTTGAAAATACTGATTTGGTTTGAACTAAAGATGGACAATGAACTTATTATACAAATATCCTGGATGATTTCGTTTGGAAAGTTGCTTCGCCATTTTGTTTCCAAGTTGCAGCCACTTATAGACTGCCACTTGAAAATTTGTCATAACAATAGCTTTTGAATTCCACTGGTTCGAACCAATGTTGGACAGCGAACTTATGCTTCAAATATCTTGGAGTAGTTTGCTGGGCAACTTTCTCGATTATATTGTTTCCAAGTGGCGGTCGCGTCAATATTTCTACCAGTCCATTAATAATTTGTAGCCGCTATTTTGGTTCAAAATTGCAGTTACTTGATAAGGAGAAAGAAATAAACCTACCCTTCCAAATGAGTCGGAAAGTTTTTTTTTTTTTTTTTTTTTTTTTTGGTTGTTGTTGTTGTTGCTAGTACGGAGGACTATTAGTCTCAGTCTACGGATAAAATGTTGTCGCCAGTTTTAGGATGGTTGAACACTTATCGAAATCGAAAATTTAATTAAATAACTTGAGATGTTATAATTAAAAAAAAAAAAAAAAAAAAAAAAAAACTAATAGTCCTCCATACTAAACTAAATTCTGCTTTTACCAGAATTTCATCAACATCTTCTTTTTTTTTTTTTTTTTTTTCAAGACGGAGATCTATCTATTAGTCTCAATCTACGGATTTTTACGATACCAGTTTTACGATAGTGGAACATTTATCGAAATCGAAAATTTATCAAAAATATACTTGAATAATTTCAAAGCGATGTTATAATTAAAAAAAAAAAAAAAGAAAAGAAAATATTTAATAGTCCTCCATGCTAAACTAAATTCTGCTTTTGCCAGGATTTCATATTTTTTTTTTCTTTTTTCTTTTAAGAAAAAAAAAAGAAAATTGATAATAATCAGTAACGAAACGAACATTGGAAAATTGTTCTCTCACTGTGGGTCCCAAACCGTGTGGTTATAGGGATTTTTGTCCCCACAAGAGAAAAAAAAAATGTCTACGGTCCTGCTTCGGGCAGAAGACCGTAGTTTAGTTTATTAATTGGAGATATATAGAAAATTGAGTTTAAGATTATTTTTAAGAAAGCTTAAAAAATAAAATAAAAAATAATAATAATAATAATAATAATAATAATAATTACATTTCATTAACAGAGAAAAGTAAGTCAACGGATATAGTACTAAAATTTATCTATATTAATAAAATCAGACTTTTGTCTGTAAATTTGTCGGAATCAAAAAATTTTGCGATATCTTCACGTTTCACACCCCATGAAAGCCGAAAATGACTTCAGAAAATTTTGCCTGTGTGTGTGCGTGTGTGTGTGTGTGTGTGTGTCATCGTGTCCGTCGCTTTTTTTGTCCGGGCATCACTTGAGAACGGCTGGACGGAATTCAACGGCGCTTGGCAGGAATTTAGGTCTTCACCCAACTTAAAATTATATCTATCAACTTTTTAGAAATTCCCCCCGTTCCCCTCTAGGGGGTAAAAGACTAAAACACGTTTGTCCGGGCATCACTCGAGAACGGCTGGACGGAATTCAACGGCGCTTGGCAGAAACTTAGGTCTTCACCCAACTTGAAATTATATCTATAGAAATTTTCAAAATTATGATTAGTGTTTAAATTGTGGGTAAAAAACGCCTGCGCATGCGCCATAAATATTTTTTCACTAAAATGCTTTGAATGGAAAAATAAAATATAAAAATAATTTTTTAAGTTAAAGACTTTTGTATTCGCGTGATTTGCACTACAAATTATGAAAAGATTGAAATGAAGTGTTGCCATCTAATTTTCATACTTTAGTTAATTTTAAAAAATCTAATTGTCGTATCGAAAAACTGTTTACACCCCAGGATTCAGAAAAATCTCCTCTTTCATTTGGTACTGATTTGGTAACGATAGGTCTGATATTTCTAATTTATTTTTCCCTTTATCCGTTTTTCCGTTGCCACTTGAATTTCATACTTTAGTTATTTTTTAAAAATCTAATTGTCGCATCGAAAAACTGTTTGAACCCCTGGATTCAGCAAAATCGCCCCTTTCATTCGGTATCAGATTTATAAATATAGGTCTGATATTTCTAATTTATTTTACCCTTTTTCCGTTTTCAACCCAGATTCGATATGGAACAGCTTTAGTATTGGATCCCTTTGGCAAAATTTGAAATTCGGAACCGAAGTAGCTCGGACGTTTCTCGCCAAGATCTTTAATTGCACAATTGAGATAGCCAATTCAGTTCATCGCAGAAATGGCTTAAAATATTTAAAGTCACCAAAGGGTTCCCATACTAAAGCTGTGCGTTTTGTATTTATTTATTTATAATATTTTCTATTAAAGACTTCTGTGGTCTCTAAATTTGGTGCGTAAATTGTTTGTTTGCATCCGGCACTTACTGTAACTGGATTTCACGAAATTCGAAATCCCCCCCCCCCCCACCTTCTCAGAGTCGGAGGGCAATAAACGGTATAACTTTAGTATAACCCCACAGCTGAATTTGGCGATTTTTCTTTGGCGCCGTTTTGAAGGATAACGATGTCGTTCTGGACTGTTTGCGATATAATATGGCAGCCTAATATGTTTTTATTTTGGATTTTTTATCTTATGATTTAGATTATGATTTTATCATTTATCATATAGGATTTATGATTTTTAGATTTATGATTTAGCCATAAGCGCCAACAAAAAAAAATCGCCAAATATCGTTGTGGGGTTATACTGAAGTTGTTCCCAATAAACATGGGTAAAAACATGTTTTTCCGTTTGAATTCGCTTTGAATTACCTTAAAATGGCGAATTTTTGTGCGCGGATATTGATTAAGTGTACGCATTATGTACATTAGTGGGATTTTGCAAAACTTTGAACTCACCCGCTGAGGAAGGGGAAGTAAGAAGTGTGTTCCGAAGGCAGTGGGGACCCAGACTGGATATTGATTAAGTGTACGCATTATGTACATTAGTGTGATTTAGCAAAACTTCGAACTCACCGCTGAGGAAGGGGAAGTAAAAAGTGAGTAAGTTGTGCCGAAGACAGTGGAGACCCAGAGTCCTCACTTTGCGAGCGAGAAAACCTCTACCAATCACAGCGAGAACTTAGGTTATTAATAAAGATATGGTATTTTGAGACTTCATTTAAGTTTAATGTCCAGCGAAGCGGACAAAGCCTGCTAGTATTTAATAAATGAGTAACGTTCGTTTAAGGTATTATAAATATGTTTTAGCTTATTACAATTACCTGGATTTAGTAATATTGCTTCTAAGTTTTGTCTTACTGTTTTATTACAATTAAATTTAAAAATGTTTTTAATTAATGAACATTTTTCGAATATATAATGGAAAGGGCTATCTAGTTTTTTACATTTACAAAGTGCGCTTGGTAGTTTATTGATTTTAAAGAGGAAAGTTTAGAAACTCCCATGCCCTGAGATAAAATATAAGGATATTTTATTTTTATTTATTTATTTATTTGAAAATTAGAAAACTAACTTTTTATACAGTCCCCAGGTCGCTATAGTCATACTTAGTAAAAGTTGACACTCATCCTAATACAGGGTGGTCCAAAAAACATGATAGAAAGTATTTTAAGTTACTGATTTCAAATTTATTGATATAAGTATAATTCTTCCATATTGTAATAGCACACATATTGGCATTTAAGGTGAATGCTTGATTACCGGAAATAATGAATAACCAATATGGAATCATTGACCTTGGATAAACGATTATTTATTGTAAGAATATTTTTTGATGCGCCATTGAGGTACGGAAAATCCTCATCTCAGTGTCGTCTCACGACTGCATCCACAAAGGGTCACGGTGTGGTGTGCCATATCGTGAGTGGTCCGATATTCATTGACGGTATGGTCACGAAAGTGAAGTATCGAAAGTTTCTAGAGCATCACTTTGGCCCTGAAGCGGGCTATCTCAACATGATACGCCAGTACTGGTTCATGCAAGATGGGGCTCGTCCCCATACAACTACTGATGTCTTCCTGTGGCTTAAAACGACGTTTAGTGAGCGTTTGATTGCATTGGATGCAGAAAAATTCACGGGGCACGGGATAGAGGGGTCCCCATACAGTCTGGACCTAAATCCGTGCGACTTCTTCTTATGGGTTTACACCAAGGACAGAATCTATAGGAATCCCCCTGATTCACTTGAGGACCTGAAATAGACCATCAGAATCGAGATTGATGCACTTGATTCCGACACACTCCAGCGCTTTATGACAGAGTTTCGGAACTGGCTTTATAACACTATAGTCGGGGACGGTAGACATTTCGAGCACCTTGTAAATTAAATGTCATTCATATCTTTATTTAATAACATAGGTTTCATGTTCTTGCATATTATATTTTTTCCACAACAATCGCTTACTTTCTATCATGTTTTTCGGACCACCCTGTAAATATAACACAAAAAGTTCCACTTCTCTGCCCCCAAAATTTAACGAAATATTTAGTTTCAGGTTGATTTTTTTTTTTTTTTTTCCGTCCCAAACTGTGTGCATATATATATATATATATATATATATAATTTTACAATATTTTATTAAAAATAATTATCACTGTGTATATTTATACGAAATTTATTTTTTACTGCCATAACATAAATTATGAAGAAAGACGATGCAATACCACTTGCTGAGCTTATTTCACCATAAGCTGATATCTACAAAAATATATCTAGCTTAACTACAGATAAACTTATATGAGATCCTGTGCATTAGTCCTTGAGCTAGAACTGTCACAAACTTTTTGCCACACACACGTTGATACATAGATACAGATATTTTCTAAAAATGGTCGAATCGTGTTCTGGATCTCTCAAAGCATGTAAATCCATCAAAAATTGGAAGTCAGTTTTTTTTTTTTTTTTTTTTTTTTTTTTTACGAAACCATTACTTTTTTCTCTTAAATATAGAAAACTATTTTAGAAAAAAAAAAAAAAAAAAAAGTACTTTAATAATATATATATTTTATGCATCTGTGCATGTTACGCGCTTGCTGCGTTTATAATCAGTAAGAAAATAATATTTTGAACGTAATCCTACCATTTTTACGATTTCCTTGTAAGTGCTCCGCGAATGAACATGGGATTGTAATTTTATAAAAGACTTTATCTACGTACGTGTAGAAAACTGTTCAAGGACCCAAAAATTATCTCTTCACATGTTGAACAAAGAGTAAAAAATAAATAAATAAGGCGTAATGTTAAAAGAAAAATATATAAAAAAGGAAACCACATAAATTATCAAATGTTTAAATATCTGCCTTATAAACTCTGATATTGAAGTTTCTGTCCTTGCTTCTAACCTTTTTTATTATCTAAACGGATTTTTTTTCTCTCTCTCTTTTATCCAAAAGGGTTTTCCCCTATTTAATTATCCTAAAGGAAAACGACTTATCAGCCTTGCACATTATTATCTATATTACTTTCTCTTACCTACGTTTAAAAAAGATAATCTAGTGTGCCACTCGCAAGACTTTCTCTTACCCTGTATTTGAAAACAATAAAGACAGATTATACATTGAGAGGTAAGATAGCAAGTGCTGTATATAAACATAATTTAAAAACGTATGAAACTAATTTTAGCCCCCTGATTAAGAACAATACAGTCGGTAATAAAAGTGTCCGAACACTAACAAAAATTCCTATGTAAAAAAAGTACACTTCATACGGTTTTGTTAAATAAATCGTTGTCGAATCCTGTTCGTAGTCAGTGTAAGAGCATGATTCAATAAGAATTTATGTAACAAAACTGTATGGAGTGTACTTTTTTTACATAGGAATTTTTGCTAGTGTTCGGACACTTTTGTTACCGACTGCACATGCATTCACAAAAATTGAAAGCTGTTATTTAATTTAAATGCTTATTCTAAATTATTAAGACAATTCTCACCCGCACCACTCTATGAAACTTACCAATCTTGATCAAAATTTTCAAGTGGCAACCCTATTTAATCTTAAAAAAAAAAAAAAAAAAAAAAAAAAAAATCAGTTTGAATTTTCTGCAGTTGTTCGCTTTTAAGTTACGACGATAACATACATTTACAAAAACCACTAAAAACTTTATTACATTCAATATCCAACCAATATTTTGTAGTCTGTTTAGTGTATATAAATTATACACATACCCCATAGTATAATTATGTTTAGCACAGTATGAAAAATACATTACACAACTAAAAATGCAATTTCAACAATTTCACAGTGTAGTCCTAATATAGCCTAATTCTTTTGTGCAGTCCTGTAGACGAACGTAAATGATTCTCACATGATATCCTATAATAAACCTGCTGTTACGCCTATAAATAATATGTTTTCACTTTAATTAGTTTAATGCATTCTAAAGGTGTTAAATAGTGCCTACTAATAATTTCACCCGTACACATAATACATTTGAATTCTCTTGGATGTCCTTGTTCACGAACTGTTTGCTCGATCTCAGAAAGTTTAGTATAGCATCGCTTAAGATACAGATTATAATACAGACTACAAATTTTAGTAATTAGACTATAATACAGACTATAAATTTTTCTGTATTATAGATACAGACTACAAATTTTGGACTTCCAGCCTACTATTTGCTCTTCATATATGCTGATAACAGACTCACAGACACACACCAACCGCTAAACACCTGTTTTTGGATTTAAGGAACCTCAAAACGTGTAAATATAGCAAAAACTCAACTTCGAAAATTTGATTTAGAAAAAAAAAAAAAAAAAAAAAACTTTCTTCGCCTTTACATCGGTTAAAAAAAAAAAGTAAATAATTTGGTCTGGCCCTCACAGGCGACTTATTCTTACCCGGCGTTTCAGTACTACTATAAAGACAGATTGTAGATTAAGAGGTAAGATAACAAGTACTGTATATAAACCTACGTTAAAAAAATTTCAAACTCGGTTTAGAAACAGTTTTTATTTAACAAATGATGCTGTGTAAAGGGGATACCGCTCCCCTTAACACCCCGTTTGAATATAGTATCTACATTTATACAAAAGTCAAGGCTGTTGTTAAATTCAAAAGTTTAATGCAACCATTCCCATAAGTTTCACCAATACCCCTCCTTGAAACTTGTAAATCTTGATCAAACTTTTCAAGTAGCAAACTCATATGAACTTCAAAATACACCATTTGAATTGCCAGCAATTATTTGTTGAAAAGTTTAGTAATAATGCATACACAAAAGTCAACCGTTAAAAATTTCACTTCAGTACTGAGAGAACCTCAAAACACGCAATTATACAAAACAACAAGCGCAAAAAACTTAACATAAAAAAATACTTTGTTTAGTTTGTTTATAACGGATTCTTTTAAATTTAAAATATTTATATTAATTTATTCGAGAGACAATGGAATGTGTTTGGCTATGAATTTGGCGCTAAATTTGGAAAACTTGGCGTTGGATGTTGACTGTCAGCCAGTGGCGGATTTAAGGGGGGGGGCTAGGGGGCTGAAGCCCCCCCCCCCCAAAAACACTGTCATTCATAATTGAATTTTGCATTTGTAAATTTTTTATTTGTCTAGAATAACACTTTGAAAAATCTTACCCCCCCCCCCCCAAAAGTCAAGTTCTGGAACCGCCGCTGCTGTCAGCTTGAGAACTCATATACTTCGCTCTTAGATCTTGGTTCAGTAAATACGTACCCTTGAACCCTCTCTCTCTCCTCCAGCCTTTGCATTCTCGAAACTCACGGACTATATGTACTACCACTAAAAAAATGTTGAATTGCTGTATGATGTCTCTCCAAAATAAATTGTATTATGCAATGTAAATTAGTCTGTTTTATTTTATCGGCTATCTTCTAGAGTAATTTGAACCTGGACTCTGTTATGGAACGACTTCTACAAGAATCCCTGAATTCAACGTTATAGATATTTATCTAGACCTACCAAAAATTTTACCCACAGACATATAATGTATTTAAATTTTCCTGGATTTCCTTGAACACGAACCATTTGCTCAATGAAAAGTTTAATGTGCAATTAGTATGTTTAGACTGAACTAAACAAAATAAAATAAAAGTATATTTTCATAAACACATAAGCTTGTTTCATATGAATGTGGTTTGAAAAACACTTGCCGTTCGTTTACAGGACCCCACAAAATAATTCAGATCTATCACAGACTATACCTAGAAGTTCATCAACAGGAAAGTGAAACTATCTAAAATATATACTTTCCGGAAGAAAAATGCATGTGGATTATAATATTATTCATTTTGAATCAATGGGAGTTTTAGATGGTAAGGTAGAAACTCTTAAATGTTATGATTCCAATTGGCATCACGGGGAATGAAAGGATTAAACAATATGTGACGATGGTATATAGAATGATATAGAAGAAAGTTTTGTGATGGCCACGACATAATAGTGTACTTACTCTTACTCATGTATGATAGAGAAAGTATGCGTTTGCCAAGTTTTCGAAATAGAATTTTTGGAAAATTCACACGTTTAAAGTTACCTTTAATAGAAAATCAGGTTTTTAGCGGTTAGTCTATGTGTGTGTGCATGTGTGCATGGAAGTATGATGACTCTTATTAGTGTAACTGAAGAACAATTATAAAGAGAAAGTCAAAACTCGGTATTACGTTACTAGCGAGTGGTACTTGAAATTTTTACTAAGATTGGGCAAATGGTTCGTGTACAGGGAGATCAAAAAGTTATTCAAATTCATTACATCTATAGGCGAATTTTCTAGTTAGGTGCATTTTGACTTCTTTAGATTGCTTTAAAAAAATAAAAATAAATAAACATTATTTTTATCTGAACAAGACCATGTTTTATATAAAATACGGTATGAAAATCATTTATTTGTCGTTTAACCATTTATCTACTGCATTATGATGTATTGCAGTTTTTTTCCTGCAATATTTTAGTTCCCCATCATACTATAGGTATGGGGAACTTAGGTAATCGTGAAAATTTTCGACCTCGGTTTTTTGACTTTTTTACACGCTTCCAGGTGTGAGGAATCCGAAAATGACAAAATTTGTATGTCTGTCCGTAGGGTGTCTGTTAGTGTGCCAGTGTGTTAGTGTGTTAGTCCGTTAGTTTGTTAGTCTGTGTACACGATATCTCAAGAACAAATTGTCGCAGAGAGGTCAGATCAGTTATAAAATATTACTTTCGACACTGGCAAGAACCCTATTCATTTGCAACATTCGAATTTAAAAACTTCGTAAGTTATTAGAAATTTACGATTTTCTTAACATGGGAGAATGGGACAAAAATTCACTTAAACGTGCATTAGATGGAAACCTTTTATTGTAAAAATGTCAGACCAGTTTTAAAATATCAGTTTTGATGCGGGAATGAACATCCATAACTATAAATATGCTACTTTGAAAATTTCGCAAGTTATTGGAAATTTACGAATTTCTTAACTTGGCCGTATAGGGCAAAATTTCACATAAACGTCAATTTTGAGATATATTTTCATCGTAAAGATGTCAGACTACTTTTGAAATATTATTTAGGACACTGGCATGAATATTAATAACTATGAATTTTCCAATATAAAAATTTCGTAAGTTATTGGAAATTTACGAATTTCTTAACATGGCAGAATAGAGCAAAATTTCACATAAACGTCAATCTTGAGGGATATTTTCATCGTAAAGATGTCAAACCACTTTCGAAATATTATTTAGGATTCTGGCATGAATAGCATAGACTATGATTGTTCCAATTAAAAAAATTTGTAAGTTATTTGGAATTTACGATTTACTTAACATGTCAGAATAAGGCAAAATTGAGCATAAGCTTCCATTTTGAGGATCATAAATACATTAAACAACTTCAAAATTACATTTATGATATTTGCTTGAACATGATTGAATACAAATATTCTAATAGGAAAATTTCGTAAATTATTCGTAATTTACGATTTTATCAACATAGTAAAATTGTAAATTTTTCATATAAATATGAATTTTGAAGATTATTGCATTGAAAATAGTAGCATGAAAACTAAACAACAGAATGGACCCTGATAAAATAAATTAATAGATTGGAATAAGATAAATATATCAAAGTGAACGGTGGATAGTCTATTAGGCGGGGATTTCATTCTGTCACTGTATCAAGATTTGGTCAAATTCATTTCTTTTAACATGATTATAATATGTCTCGAACTAGAAATTTCTGAGAAGATAAATATAATGGGGAACTGAGCAGAGTCCACCTATTCCAACTAGTTTTTTTTTTTTTTTTTTTTTTTAGTTTTTTTTTTTTTTAGTCACTACATCGAAAATTAAGGGATGTACACAAATAAAATACTCATCTTTGGGAAATTTATACCGTTAGAGCTAATTAATTAAATTGGTACTTTAAAGTACCGTCAATACACAAAGGGCTAAAATATTCTCATAATACAAAAAAACCGTATGACTTTTTTTAACGCAGTTTTAACTCAGAAAAATGTTAATAACCAGCTGACACTAATATGTTACAGCACAAAAAAATTTATTTTTTAAAATTTACTTACTTTTTTTACCATAAAAACAGGTTTCAAAGAAACAAATTTTCTTTTCATTAATACACAAAAATACATTACACGTGCATTTTGAGTGAGGTTTCGATTGAATATTTTTTAAAGCAAAAAATTCACAACAACCCCGATTCGAAACAAAAGTTGGCCAATGGCATCCACGATTTTCTCAGCGGATATCTTTACAAACAGACATGTTCCCTTTCCTCTTCTAGTTTGCACAGAAAACTTGCTCATTGCCATTAGATTTGGGTCTTCATTTTCGTTTAGGTTGTGATTTTGATTTTGTAAGCAGTCCTTTGGTTATGCAATGCCTATATTCCAAAGAAGATATGTTTTCTCGCTACTCTTTATATGCTATATATGCAGCTAAATGTTCAAATGTGGTATCCACAAACTCAGATTTTTATGGGTAAAATGGGAACTTCGGTCTGGACATCTCTTTTCTTTTTTTTTTTTTATTGCCTATTCACTCTTGATTTACTGCATCCTGGGGTAGGAAGTACTGTATTTTATGAACATGAACTACTGCATCCTGGGTCTTGTTCAGTCTTTTGATCGTCTTCTTCAGAATCTGACGAAAATTCTAGCAGATTATTTGCTGGGACTTCTTCATCTGAAGAATTATCTGTTAGTGCACAACTGCTTTCAGATGGTAGGCTCTGTGATAAATACAAAGCCTCTTGAAGTCTGAGCTTCATTTTTCCAGACATTATAAGAAGAGGAAAAAAATAATTACAAGATAAAAAGAACTTTTATACACCATGTTTTTAAATTTTCTGTTGAATCATATAAACGCTACTGAAGGCAGCGAGAACCCGGAGAAATTGGATAAAAGTATTAAAAAAATTCCTTGCTATCGTGTTTTAAGCTATTATAAAAGTTTCAAATGGCTATCTAGACGGGAAGTTAGTTAAAAGTTGATTGCAAGCTTTGTACTGGTAACGCTGCCGAAGGCAGCAGGGTCCCGAAGCAATTGATTAAAAATATTTTTGAAATGCATTTTCACCGTATTCTGAACTAGTCTGAAAGTTTCAAATGTCTAGCTACTCGGGAAGTTAGTTAAATAAATTTTCTCTTGAATCATATAAACGCTTCCGAATACAATAGGGACCTGAAACAGTTGACTAAAAGTATTAAAAAAATGTATTGTCACCGTGTTCTGAGCTATCCTGAAAGTTTCAAATATCTAGCTAGTCGGGAATTTCGTGAAAAATCGATTGCAAGCTTTGTACTGGTAACGCTGCCGAAGGCAGCAGGAACAGGAACCCGAAACAGTTGGTTAAAAATATTTAAAAAATGCATTTTCGCAGTGTTCTGAACTATTCTGAAAGTTTCAAATGTCTAGAGAAGTTAGTTAAATAAATTTTCTGTCGAATGATATAAACGCTGCCGAAGGCAGTAGGGACCTGAAGCAGTTGACTAAAAGTATTTAAAAAAGTATTGTCACCGTGTTCTGAGCTATCCTGAAAGTTTCAAATATCTAGCTAGTCGGGAAGTTAGGGAAAAATCGATTGCAAGCTTTGTACTGGTAACGCTGCCGAAGGCAGCAGGAACCCGAAACAGTTGGTTAAAAATATTTTAAAAATGCATTTTTGCAATGTTCTGAACTATTCTGAAAGTTTCAAATGTCTAGCTAGTCAGGAAGTTAATTAAATAAATTTTCTGTTGAATCATATAAACGCTGCCGAAGGCAGTAGGGACCTGAAGCAGTTGACTAAAAGTATTAAAAAAAAGTATTGTCACCGCGTGTTCTGAGCTATCCTGAAAGTTTCAAATGTCTAGCTAGTCGGGAAGTTAGTGAAAAATTGATTGCAAGCTTTGTACTGGTAACGCTGCCGAAGGCAGCAGGAACCCGAAGCAGTTGGTTAAAAATATTTAAAAATTGTATTTTCGCCGTGTTCTAAACTATTCTGAAAGTTTCAAATGTCTAGCTAG